>JANCMA020570909.1:0-10024 GCA_024336925.2 Zoanthus solanderi
TTCTTACTGTAGAACTGTTGCCATCGGTCCCAATGGTCCACTCGTGTAGCATACTTATTAAAGCCATAGTAGTTGACAATTTTGGGATTGCTCGCTCCATACTAACTTTTATCAATCACTTCTAATACAGCTGGTTTGATGTAGTAATCCACCATGAATCCTTCTGCTAACTTCGCGACACAAGGAGTGAGAGAGATAGGTCTTAGGTTTTAATCGTACAAACCAGGTATCAAAAAGTCGTCTAGATCTTATCACGTTTCAAAGTTCATGGTTTCAAATGTAATGCCTTTAGTACCAGAGGTCGAAGTGCGAGAATTTATAATGCGAAACCAAATTGATATCAGTGTCTTTATTACTGAAACCTGATTGAAACAAACCATTGTTGACACCGTTGTTAATATCCCAGGATATTCTATTGTACGACGCGATTGCTCATGTGGTGTTTGCCTCTACATCAAGGAATATTTGAAATACGAATTACTCAAGAATATATCATGTTGTGACGACCATCAGGTTTTACTGGTGTACTTGCCACCATACCGGCTTCCATAAGGTTTTTCGTCCATTATTGTTGCCCTAGTTTACCATCCCCACTGGTCTCAGTCGGAGAATTCCTCCATGTGTGACCATCTGTTCAAATCCCTCTCACTACTAGCTCAACGAATCAAGCTATCCGAATCGTACATTTATTATTGCAGGAGATTCTAACCGAGTGGACGTAAATTCGCTTAAAACACATTTCTACGAGTAGTGGTTTAACGAAAAGTAATGATTATCCTCTTTCTGGACCGGGTTCCAAAAATCCAATTGTTTACGCTTGACATTCTGATGCACCACAACAGCTCTTCATCTAATGCTATTAACAGATTTTTTTTCACAACACGTGTTATAAGTCCGTATCGTGCAAGTGCAAAAAAGCTGAGGCTCTTCTTTTGGTAAGAGCCGAATAACTTAACTTAATTTTTTTATTACATAAAAATGAAAAATCTGAAAGCTGATGAGTGATACTGTTACCCTGGGTACCAGTGGCTATACTCGCTAACGGAGAAGTAGCAATAACCGCGGGAAAAAGACCAGGTCGAACCTTATGGAACATTGTTCTTTTTGTCGACCTTCCTGGTTTCTATAATCCTAGTATAGTAACTGGTGACTCTCTTCGTCCTGATTTGATTATTAAATCATATTCTGGTTCTCTATATTTATTAGAAATAATTGTTGGATTTGAATCAAATCTCGAAAATAACTTTAAAAGAAAATAGGCTAAATATGTTCATCTTGTAACGGAATTACGCAACAGTTTTAAAAACGTTTCGTTCATTAATCTCTCTCTAAGCTCTCTTGGTAAATTTTCAAAAAATTGTTCTTTTTTCTTGAAAATGCTGCATGATTTGCAATTCAGTGGACTTCAAAAAATATTGTGCTCGTAGAATAATGAATATCGCAATAAGAACAACTTATTATATATCTTTTGCTGTAGAAATAAAGAATGGTCTAATCCACCTGTAATGATAATTTAAGACGTTTTTGTAGGCAGTTGGCTATTTCTGAGCATGTTTAATAGACTGAGATTGATTAGTAATGTATGTTTTTGATCCAAGTAGCCAGTTGTAATATACCTTTTATGAGTGAAATTTACAGTTGTTGTTTGTAAAGTTATTCTTAAATAAAGTTAGATCAAGTTACCATTATTATTATTATTAACTTTTGTTTGATTTTTTAATCTCTCAACAGTCATTTGGTAATAGATGTTGGCGATACTGTAACCCTAAATCACCTTACAGTGGCGACTGGTGTTGGACAAAAGAAAAATGTGGATTTGGTTTCTTTCTTTTAGGAAAGAAATCATGCAGCCAGGATGTTCCTTTGTTGCAGTGCATCAGCAGTTGCGGTTAAGATTGTAAAGGCGCGCATAGCAGGATCAGAATAAATGATGTCTACATGTAATCTAAGTGTTATTTCTAGCTACGCGGTGAAAATTTATCTGGTGACTCCTTGGGATCTGTTTGCATTGATTAACATTTCTATTAGTTGGTTTCTATTAGTATAAAGACTTAACCTTTGGACGACAAAGCTTTTTATTGTAACAAATGAACCAGTTATCCCGGAAAAGGAAGGTGGAACCCCTTACCCATCTAGCTTTTTTTCCGGAAGAGCTTTGACAACCAAAGTTAACAGGCACAACGCTCAACTATTGTAGTCCTCAAAAATATTTATTTTGTATCAGTTTATTGGTTTCCATGGCAACAGTAACTTAATGCAATTGATGACGTGATCAATACTATCAATGCGAAATTTTGAAAAGCATAACTTTTTTTCACTTTTTTACTTTTTTACTTTTAAAATTTTTCTTTTACTTTATACGTTTTAAACTGTCTTATTACCTTTTTTAGCATTAAAAGATTTTTGCAATTTTGTGTTTTTAGGAAACTCTTACTTTCAAAAGCTAGCTGTAGAAAATATTCCATTAAAGTTACAGAGGCGGAACTTAGTAAAAAATATAATCTTTATTTACAACTTCAATGTTAAAAAGGAAAATGGCACAATATTTTAAAATATATCGAATACATAGCTACATTTCATTATCCTTAACACTAAAACCCTGTTAAAATGCGTGTTTATATTGTTCATATTAAACAATTTTTGAAAATTTGGTGGGTAACGCAAAAACACTTAAGAAAAAAAAATTGGGTAAAGCCAATTGTCGCGCCCCCCCCCCCTCCTCCCCTCCTCCCTTCTCCCTTCCTGCACGTTTGAGGATTAATTCATAATTTGAGTTTTTTTTTGAACAAGGATCTAAAATTAGCATTTATTTTTGAAACCCAAAATTATTTAAAATATTAAGAAACATGATTTTTCTGCTGTTACAGCTAGCGAGATAGCAGTTCTTAGCAAGTAAAAAGCAGATGATTAAAAAAAAAAACAATGAAAGGCATGCAGAAATTCTGGGTATACTTAAATTTCGTTCACAGAGCCCGCGTCCCTTCTGGCCAGCGCCAAGAAACAGAGTTCTGGGATAATCCATTTCAAAAGCCAATTGGACTAGCTACTTTGCTAACCAGATATCTTTGATTTAAAATGCCAACAAAAGCCGCAAACGACCCCAAAACTAAAATCTGTTGGACCTTTTGCAAACTTATATGTCATCCCGTGTCGCTTTTTGAACCACACAATAAAAAAAAAAAAAAAAAAAAAAAACAGAAAGAAACAAAGTTTTTTGAAAAGTTACTCGGAAATGTCGAAGTGAGCCACAATGATGGCCTACCACAGTGGGTATGTACCGTCCATACTGTAGAATTAAAAAGCTTCAAATGTTTTATAATTTTACAGCAACTTGTAAGAAATCCGAAGAAAAAAACTACGAAGCAACAGTTCAGGTATACATTCACATATTAAAAATAAAGTTTGACTTCCCTTTCATATAAACCTATGGCTAGTTTTTCTTAGGGGAAACACATATTATCATCAGATTGATGCGCATATATCTATCATGGCGGTCGGTTGTGGCCTAACTCGCTTCGACTAGTCCTCACTTAATACCGGTCTAGGCTAATGATATAACATAGTATGAGCCTCCACACTTTACCAAAAGACTATTCAAACATGATTCACTGTTTGACCAGCAAATCGCGCGGGAACTTCATAATGTCAGCAAAACTTAAACAACAAGTGACGGATTTGCTCTTAGAAGAGAGTACTTTATTACCGTATTTTACAATATACATCAGTAACACATAATAAAAAAATTACAGAAATTGGTAAAGGTTACTCAGAATAACTAAGAAGCTAAACAGGCTGAGTAACTTCTATTGTTAAATGTGTACATTGTGATGTGGTATGGTAACAAGGCTAGCATGTAAGCGAAAAAAAGCTATAACATCAGGCACAAAGGAAGAGGCAAAAAGAAAATAAATTATCAAATAGCAATGAAAAGAAAAAACAGTTTAAGGGGAGAAGAGTTTAAGGGGAGAAGTTTGGTTTCCTCATCAAATATGTTCCATTGTTTAATAGCACAAAAACGAACATTGAATTAAAATATTAAAACATTTACAATTCAAGCGGTGCTATAAGTTTACAATAGACAATGGTTAATTCAAATAACTTAATACGAAAGAGAGTTCAAGCTTGCTAGGTGACGAAAATTAGCATACAAGATAATTGAACAAAAAATAAAACATATTGAACAAATGGTTTAAGTACTTAGCAAAATGAGAATGTAGGTGAATAAACACTGGCTTAAATTTAAATAAAAACTTAAACAGAGTAGCAGTAATTTATTTTATACTTGCTCATGTGTTAGCATAACATATTGATTAATATTTATTGTACTTGTTAAAGTTTCTTTATCCAATCTATAAAAAGTTCAGCCACAACACGTGGCATTAGTATTGAATGACTGAACGGTTTCTACGATATTTTACGAAAGATATATACATGAATATTTGAAGTGTTCAAGTCTTGGTAGAAACAAATATCAGAAACAAATAGAGAAGAACCTTCTTAGGAAGCCCGATTTGATGCCCTTGTAGATATCTTAAGATTTAACATGCATCCATGGCCTGCATCATAACATAACATGCATCATAACATAACATGCATCATAACATGCATCAAAGTCTTATTTTGATACAGGAGAACTTGTATTACTTGCTCTACGGGCTGATGTTTGAAACACGAAAACAAAACAAAGAACTTCGACGCGAATGTGGTACGCACAACTTGTCAGGATTTACGTTTTTGCTTATTCCATATGGCGTTATTGCAAAGTGGATTGAAATTAATAAAAATAACGATTGAAAAAAAATCAAACTGTCGTGTAAGGTATGGGATTATTCAGTAATTTTTTAGTCATCTCGGGTGGCTGGACAACCAACTATTTCAAGCACTGCCGTGATGATGATGATGGTGGTGATTGTGATAATAATGGTAATGGTTGTGATGATGATGGTGGTGGTGATGAAGATAATGTGGTGATGATGATGATAATGGTGGTGATGATGATGATAATGGTGATGATGATAATGGTGGTGGTGATGATGATGCTGATGATGACAGAAATAAACCTTTAATAACTACGTCTGACATAAAAAAAATTGTTGCTAGTACAAAGCACTTACTCGAGGCAAAGACTCCATAATAACATGAGGTGCTGCGGCAACACACTGGGACAAAAGTTCTGCAAATAAAACAATTTAAAACATGTCAGCCACTGTCGTTATACTGTATTACCTAAGAAATATTTACAACCTTATCGTTTTCAGTTTCCATAGGCCAAACCTTCCTTCACTGAAAAACATGGCAGGAAGATTTCCAGATTTGCAAGCTGAATAAATTGAAGAAGTACAAAATAAATACAAATACAAATAAAACAAAACGCAAAGAAAAAACCCTTAAGATTTCATGTTGCCCAAAGCCAATTCTTGACGTGTGGAAATAAACAGCTGGAGTTACAAATACTTTTCTTAGATATCTGTATATACTTCAGATTTCAGAATTGTCCTTCATCCCGGATATTTATACAAATTATATAAACAAATCATGTTCAATCAACACCGAACAGTGTTACACCCGTGATCCAATCAGGATTTTTAGGCGCAACAGACTTTCATTTCAAAGAATCTAAGGTAACCTGGATTATAAAGTTCCTTGTAACCAGGAACACCGGTTTAGTAGCCAAACTTGTTACTGTGACTATCGTCTTATGATCCATCCCAGAAAACTTATAACGTGTGCACTTCGTAACTCGAAGCGCATCCATTTTGCTTGCACGTTAATTTTCAAAACGTTTCCACGGGATTTAATGAACTGAGCTGTATGTTTCAAGGCAAATACTTTATTATTTACATAAGTGTTTTGTTCGTTAATATTATGTTTGCATTTTGGAATTTGAAAAAACTTTTAAAAGTAAAACTGAAATTTAACGTTTGGAATTACTCGTTGATGTCATAATCTTAATAATTTGAAAACAAGTTGTGCTAAGCTTAGTTAGCCCAGCGAGGTTCTGTAATTAACATAATTAAAGAAAGGAACACTTAAACTCAAAAATGAAAAAAATAACTGTTTCTTTGTTGTTAATGTTCGATGGAAAGTTGTTTATTCTAGCTTTACAAGAAGAGTATATCACAGTGTTGTTGTATTGTTGTTTGTTTCTCGTCATCTTGCAAGGTACTCTGGGATGGATGACGAGAGCAATGCTACCTCTGCCCCATGATTGGTCGAGCACTTGGCCTCACATCACGTGGAAGAAAAGTAAATATTTCCTTTGTTCTTTGGCTTGTGGATGCTGTCGAGGTCCAACTGGGAATCGGGATTAACAAGCAAATTTAGAGCCAATGCCTTCGAAACTGGAAATGCGGTTTTCTAATACACACACACAACAGTTCAGCCAAATATCTATGATTAATTTCTTTGATTACATTGAAAATAAAAACTAACCGATGAAATGATAAACAGGTGTTGTTGCCTTGGTTACTACTCTGTTGAGAATTTGTTGAAGGATTTCCACCCTTACCACTTCATGTGCCTGAAGATGAAAAGGCAATTATTAGATGTTACACAAACTACAACTGGTAATTAATTAATTAACACGTTAGCGCTCGTGTGATGTTGTTTCTTTCTTGTTCCTCATTTTCTAAGGCATTAATGCCTTCATGTCATCAAAAGGACTATGTCACTCATCCAACTGACTGACCGATCGACAGATCATTAAACTTTCGTAGCAAGGGCCCTTATTTTTCGAACTGGTTTTGTGAGCCGATTTGCAAATCAATTTGAGGTCCACGCATAGGTGTATATGTTGGAAGAGGTTATTTCTGGTAAAATGTTACCGTTTATTGTAAGTATTTTGAGTCCTCATATGCATACATTTTAAGCACACACACTGTTCGTGCGTTGTGATCTTAAACTTGTAAATTTTTCGAATGCAAAGAATTCAGTTATATAAACGAATTACCTTGAATGTCTTTAACAGTATCTGAGACCCCAAATGACACGCTTCTTGAGTTGGCGTTTTGTTTCGGGTGACTGTTGCCTCTGGAAAGGAATAACAGTGTTAAGTAATTCAGTTCAAACACAACAAATAAATCTATATACTATGCACAGTAAAAATAATAACTAGTTATTTCTAAAAGAAAGCGAGTACTGCGAGTACACTATTTCACTATAGTGACAATAATGTTATATTTCCGGTATTTAATGTATTTGGATTTGAACCGCTGATCGTATGTATCGTGTGTACCGAAATGCTAGTGACATACTTCTTTTGATATCAGCAATAATTATTGGAATTTGACTACAATCTTTGGACACAAAGTATATAAATTATTCTTGATTTCGTACGTCTGTTAATATCTATGATCTCAGCGTTTGTAGAGAAACAGGCTAGCAAATATTTTTTGTAAAACCTTTAATGAAATCCAAATATTAGTGAACTTTTCAATCAGCTGTAAAACTTAAGAAATGGACTTACCACCCAATAACGAATTTAGCCATTTAGAAATTCCCAAATCAGTTTCAGATTTCAACACTTTGTAATTAACCCACTCTGTATACCATTGGCTGTTTCATATTTTTCTTTTTTGCAAGTTTCAAAATCAATTTTGCAGTTTGCGTTTGATCGATTGCCTGGGCTTCGACTGAAGGTCGATATTCCTCGTGAACAGATATTTTAAACTGAATAAACGAGGAGAATATGATATTGAGTCTAAACGGATAACTTACTTAAAAAGGTACAAACTCATCACACATATGCTGGGGTTAGTTAGGGGTTTCCAATTTTTCTCATCATTTTTCTCGATACCCCTTCCTCCCCCACAAAGGGTACGCAATGAATGAAGGATTATTCTGTATCTTGGCAGATTGCTTTAAGTCGGACAAAATTTTTATGTGCTATCAAGATTTGGCGCTTACAAAGAAGGGAATTGATAAAAACGTTTTCTAAGATAAATTGGTGTATAAATATAACTTCAGTCTTACGGCAACGTCATATTCACTTCAATAACATCTTACTTTTTTCTTCTAAGAAACAAAACGCTAACTGTACTAGCACATAATGTTAAGTTATTAATAGTTGAAGACATAAATGATAGTTGAATTTGTCAGTCTTTTTTTTCCAATTTGTGTTTATGTTTATGTTTATGTGTTTTTAATATAAAGATTAAATTAGTCATGATCTTCGCCATAAGTAATGATGTAATTATTTCTAGTAGAGTGTTAAAGTAATGATGCCACAAAAACTTGATTTGTGAAATCAATAAATTGGTTGTAATATTCAGAAAGACCAAGATGAAAATATCTTTATGCCAAAATTTAGCAGCGATGAAACATTGCCATGGTTATGCTCTGATTACCTCATATTATCTTTTTTAAATTGGCTTGATCCCTAACGTTAAGAACCAAGCCATTTTTAAAAGGATTTGTATGGAGTCATTAGAGCATAACTGAGGTAATATCTCGCCAACAATCCGCATTATTTTCCTTTGGCATCTCCGACTGAGAGCAAGTCCTCTACTCCTGGCTCAAGGAATTTGCTGGCCGTCCCCTCCGGAGTTTTTGGCTAGTCTCTTCTTGGTGTTTAAAGTTTTGGCTGCACATCCTGTCACGCTGACGTCATTTATACGTCATGCCACTCGGATGTCTACTCCCAGATCAATTCTGCCATTTCAGACTGATCAGTAATTCCAGGAATGAAAAGAGTATCTTATTGGGAACAGAACCAAATCTGTTTTCGTTTGTAGGCTTAATTTTTTCTTTTTTTTGCTGAGATAATGTGATTATCCTTTTTAAATTTTGAAAAAAGCGTACACCAGCCTTGGATCCCCTCCCCCTAGCGTACCTTTTGTACGCTCGTGAAAGTGATGAGAAAAAAAGACGATTAATAAGTACTTGAGAATATTTATAGTTCACTTAAAAATGCGTTTTTTGCAATCCTTTAATGAATGCAAAGATTTAAGATCTTTTTATAAACTACAGTGTAAAGAAAACAAGCGGGAAATTTTTAAATTTTATGCTATAATTTAACAATAATTTGACAACGTCAAACGTACCAAAGATCTTAGGACCAAACGAATCCATCAGAGTGAATCCCAGTTGTACTAAGCCTTGAGTAACGTGATCCCAACCAAAGAGACTGCACAAAGATAGGAACAATATCACAACATTGGCTGACCTACGCAAGTGACGTTCGCTTGTTACTGATGACACTTTGTAGAGTAAATTTTAAGGATCTGAAACTTTAACAATGTCAAGAAAACATATTTGAAAAGAATTTGAATTCACCAAGATAAGTTTTGGTTGCCATTAGGAAATCCAATTTCTTTAAAGTGTTTGTTCAGTCATACTTTAAAAAGTTAAAAGTAATCGTTCGGTGGGATTTTTTGACAAACAACATGTACTTTGACAAAAAAAATGACAGTCACAGTGAACATAACCAATGTGAATTCTTTCTTACGGCTACATCTCCTAGCAGTCTTAATCCCTTTCGAAGCCTATAAATATCATAACAGCAACGCTCATCATGGGATTTTGAGGTGTGAGGTGGATTAGAGTCTTTGACCCCTTTTCAAAATGGATAATAATACACTGGAAGTTAAGTGGTACTCATTTACACAAACCGCTCGTTAAGGTACCTGTTCTGCACTGTCTCTAACACCATATCTCCAACAGGTTTGCTTTCTTGAATTGTTTCTACGAAGGCAAGTAGTTGTTCATAAGGACTGTTAATAGCATGATGATGCATACATTTACATTTTATACGTATACTGACACCTGTTTGGCCTTTTTTAGCTACTTTATGCAGCAAAAAAAAACTGTTTTTAAAAATTTTTTTACCAATTCAAATATTTTATTTCGAATTTCGTATTGAGGGTGATGTAATTAACCTTTCATTTTCTGCAATTTTTTTTTACTTCGTATGCACTTTCAGGTCACAAGAGTCAGGTTGGCGTAGTGGACATCAGTCGCGCCTCCCACCTCTACGACCCGGGATCGAGTCCGCACGTGGGCTGAGATTTGTCGATCTCAATCTGAC
>JANCMA020571017.1:0-10023 GCA_024336925.2 Zoanthus solanderi
CCCCCAATAATTTTTTGCTTCCGCAGCCCATGTTCTTTTGATTTGAAAACCACTGAATGAGACTAGATATGCAAAAATGAATGAAGATAAAAGAGCATTTTAAACAATGATCAAAGGGCTCTTAGAAACGGCTCATTCATGTAATGAACAATAATATTAAACAGTCTATTGATTAAATCATAAATTTTTTCCCGATGTTTTAAATTGTATTACAAAGTAAGAAAAAGGCATCATAGGCAATTTTAAGTTTAAAAACAAGAAAAAAAAAAAAACTAAAATAAAACAAGCGTCCTTCCAATATGGCTGCCTCGATCTACCTCTTCGTCCTTCATGGCCTGCCTGGTGCAGTCCAGCGTGTCAAAAAATCGATTGGGCTTAAAGATTTCGGGTTCTTGATCCATCTTGCACACTTTAGTGAAATGCCGAAATTGTGATTTGATGTTATTTGTTTATTTATTAGTCTGTAAAAGCAATTGAATTCTTGCACATGTGTATTTGAGGTTTATCAAAGTTAATTTTCCATTTACTAAGGGGGAGGACAAGCGGCGAAAATTGTCATTTCCGTCTACGTTCGATCATATGACGCAAATGAATGAGCTAAAAAAGGGCTATGGCAGTGGAAATGCTATAGGTGGATCACAAAGTCCAAAGTTAGATAGTACAGCAGCGGAGAGCAAAACTAGTGATGTGTAGAGACTTGGAACCAATGGACGGATGCCAGAAACTCCTAGGGATTTTCTTGCTTTATCGTAGTCAGAACCTGAAAAGAAATGACAGCAATATTTATTACACATTTAGAAGCTGAAAATGCCCAAAGGTTTAGAACATGATAAGAACAGATTTTTAAAGCTAGTGGTACCAAAAAAATTGATACAGTGAAAAACATAAACAGAAATTTATTCCCAACTAAAACTCCTCAATGCATTATCGCTAATAGTTATAGGAACTAAATAGGAGTTTTACAACCAAAACTGCAGGTACATGTACTTTTAATGACAGCATTTTATATATTGATTGCATATATCGGATTTAAATATCTTATCTCACAATTAAATTTATACCAAATTCAATCAGTTAATGTTGCTGTTTAAGAACATTTTACAAACATTTTAGCTTGAACTCCTCACAATAGTAGTAGTAATAGCAGCAGTAGTAATAGCAGCAGCAGTAGTAGTAGTAGTAATAGTAGTAGTAGTAGTAATAGTAGTAATAGTAGTAGTAGTAGTAATAGTAATAGTAGTAGTAGTAGTAATAGTAGTAGTAGTAGTAGTAGTAGTAGTAGTAATAGCAGTAGTAGGTAGTAGTAGTAGTAATAGTAGTAGTTGTAGTAGTAGTACTAGTAGTAGTAGTAATAGTAGTAGTAGTAGTAGTAGTAGTAGCAGTAGTAGAGTAGTATTAGTAGTAGTAGTAGTAGTAGTAGTAGTAGTAGTAGTAGTAATAGTAGTAGTAGTAATAGTAGTAGTAGTAGTACTATTAGTAGTTGTAGTTGTAGTTGTAGTAGTTGTTGTAGGTACTGTAATTGTTGTAGTAGTAATTGTTGTAGTTGTAGCTAGTTATAGTTTTATACAGTAGAACCCCGGTGTAACGCATCCGGATATGACGAACTCCCCGTTATAATGAAGTACACTCTTTGGTCCCGGCAAAATTACAGTAATTTGTATGGCACATAACCAGGATAAAACGAACCCTGATATATCGAGAACCCTGTTTTAACAAACCAAATGTTGGGTCCTGATGACAAATTTTATCCCGATATAACGAAGTTTTTTCGACCTCAGGCAACTGGATTACCAGTCTAAATGTAACATTTATTGAAAACATAAGCATTTTGACATACTGAAAGTTTCAATGGTTTTTAATTTGTTCTTTGGCAACCATTACGATTGTTGTGAGTAATCACGTGCGATTAGCATCATACCGATACCACTGTCACTGCAGAAGAACAACTACTTTTTGGGCAGTGTCTTGGTGCAATGGAAAACGCATAGTTTAGAATCAATGTGACAGAACAAAGTTAGTAGAAAATAAGCGAGTTCTTCTAATTTAAGAACAGAAGCCTAGCAAGCGATATTGTGATACACTTTTGTTTTGTTAAAGAATTGTTTTGTTTCAGTCTTGCTTTTACTATGAACTGCTCTACAGTACTTCTTACAAGCTTGGTTCTGGTTCTGTTTAAATCCCACAATTAATGAAATACAGTTGACTTACAGGATTAGCTTTTTCGTTGTCCTTTACTGCGAGTTTTGTTACGACCCTGATATAACGAAGCTTTTGGTATTATTTTGGTAACCTCATTAAATCGGTTTTCCGTTTGTAAGGAAACCCCGATACAGCGAAGTCATTTTTGCGATCCCTTGATACTTCGTTATATCGGGGTTCCACTGTACTATGCTACGAGGATTAAACATTTTATTTGGTTGACTGCAGGCTGTTTGTTGGAATCAAGAAGCTGCTTATGCTGGCTGAAATGGCGGCCCAGGTAGGATATTTTATTTCTCATCAATATATAATGTATATACAGGTAGTCAGGACCAAGCTGCTGAAAAGTCAGTAATAACCAACAAAAGACTAGTTCCGGTCTCCTATCTTCTATCAACTGAACCGAACTGAAAACTTGGCTTTGGTTTTTAGTGTTGTTTTTGTTGAGCCAAGTTCAGCCTCAGCAACTGCCAGCAATTAACTGTAATACATGTAGTACCTTGCAGGGGCGGGCATGGTTGGCGCAGTTGGTAAGATCTTTGCTTTGTGACCACAAGATCCCCGGTTCGATCCCCCGCTTTGCCGAGATTCGAATATTTGTGCAACCTTCTTTTCCACCAAAGTTAACTCAACTTTCCATCCTTCCGGGGTAGATAAATGAGTACCAGAATCTGCTACGAGCTAACCTGCAATGGATTATAGTGTCCTATCCAGGTGGAGTCATAGACTCTCATCCGCTGAACATTACTGAAACCAGAGATAAGCTTCGGCCCCATGGGCCACCTGCTGGCTCGTAAGGAATTTAGCTTTTAGCATGTAGTACCTTGCAGAAGAGCTTGAATGTTATAAAACGTCGTTTAATCACCTTAATCTTACAACTCTTTGCTTCACTCGGTACCTTGACAATTTTTTTATCTTAAAGGTTCTCGTCGTTACTTACCTAGATGCTCGATAAGTTGAGCACCGTTTGAATACTAACATAGATTATTGAACTTGTTTTACAGTCAACAAGGAGAGAAAGAGTTTACAAGTTCCTTTCATTACTGGAAAGTGAGGGATGGTGGGTATATGCATTTCAAATGTCATCATGTTTCCAGATTTTTTTTTAAGTAGAACTACCTAGACTGCTTAAGCTCCATTTGTTGACGGCGTGGTCTCAACCCAAATAGGGTTTGTGTATGCTATAATTATTTATACTTGAATTTTTGTAAATTTACGACATTAATAGATAACGTTAGGCATTGTCCGTGCTATTGCTTTTTCTATCAACTGATTGGTAAAAACAAGGGTAGGATAAACCTTATCTGTGTTTTCATTGGCTTGAATATTTGTGTCATATACTCAGAATAAGAAGCACAGTCTGTACTTAGTGTTAAAGTTAGCGTGTTCAGTGTATTATTGTGATGGTTTGGGTGGTATTTTTTTCTTTCTCTTTAGTTTCCAAAATAAAAAAGTGGGGACGGTAGTAATTTAAAGAAAAAATGTTATCCCAGTCATTAAAAACGGAAAATCTATTTACAAAATGAATGAACATCACCTGTATCGCGAGTATGCTTGTTCGTGAATAGTTACAGAAACCAGTCGAATATGAGTATGTATGCATGAATGTAAAATTCCAGGTATAAAAACCTGTTTTTAACTCGTTGAGCTGGTTTGACCACGTGTTGCATCACAGCACGTGACGGAAATTCACTCACGTACATGCGCGTGAAACCTGCATTTCTTGGATTCTTTGCATTCCAGTTGGAAGTCTTTCGTCCAACTCGCACTTAGGCCCCTAGCCGTTTTTTCGTCGAGATTATAATGGCTTGCTCCTCTTGTCGCCCGCAAAAGTATTACCAATCACGACTGATCTGTCAACTACACGGAATTTTCCACATTTGGGACTACGACATTTGTCTAAAGTTAAGAATTGGTAAGGTGGTTGGACCAGTGGGTACTTGATGACGCTGAGCTTTAAACGTTTGTGTGACCTTGTTGTTTCGCGGAATGTGGACAAAGTGAGTAGAACAATTGCTGGTAGCTTACCTAGTATGGACTAGTGTGCTGTTCAGGGGGAGTCAAGATCATTTGTAGAATTGCACACAGTTTAGATACATCCTGCTAATGAACAGTGACTGTTTTGCTATTTATGTTCAGCAGCATTATTTTACATTGTTTATGTCTGTTCAGATTTCATACTACGGAAACTGGGGATGGGCACCGGCTCTTGAATCCTTAAACTTAAGAGATTTTGCCTTTTTCAGATGCATTATTGATATTATAATCGTCCGTCTTTATTAATTTAAAAAATTCGGATGCTGTTATTTCTTGTAATAGGAAACCAAATTTAGTGCCCAATTTATACCAAATATATAACCCTTTTAGTAATAGTAAACAAAAAATATTGCCCCGTTTGATAATAGTATTCCAAATAAATTACTATTTTACTAATAGTTACCAATTGTATTGCCCCGCTTAGTACTAGTATCCCAAATATAGTTCTTGTCTTGTGCAGGTACACCGTTTCTCTTAGTATTTCTGTTTAGTAATGTAATGCTCTGTTAATTTTCGTAGTTTAGGGAACTCACTGAAGTTGATACCAAGGACAAATGAAGAAAAAAGGTTCGTTTTTGTTTATAACAATGTCTTCCCTTTAAATATAGCAGTAAATCAATTTCATTTTATTTGGTTGACCAAAAATGTTAACCTTAAGTTAAATTCTCGCCGGAGTTCTGAGGTTAAGAGATAAAGGAGAGAGACAAACCGTCAAGCTATTCCAACACTCAGGCTCGTAAAATATTTGAGGAGGTGTTGCCTTTCCTCTAACATCTGCAAATGGTTAGACCTTTGCATCTTCTCGGCTAAAAAAGGTAAACCGAAGGCCCTCAGATACTTCTGTGTTTATGTGTGTCTGCTTGTCATGTGTCTCCTTCCACCTGAGAGTGGTAAAGATGGTGTCTCCAGTTAGTTGGCCTTCGGCCAGCTAAAAGACTTGATACCTAAACGTAATCTTTATTATTACCTTCCAGTACATCGCAGCGACAGTATCCACTTCATACATACGAAGATTTACCCTTCTCAAACACAATGATAATTCATCAAGTTAAAACAAAAGAAATTTTAACCGTGACCATGGTTTGGAAATGTGATCTTAATTATGATATATTTTTACAATTTTATTTCTTCGTTTACTCCTTAGTTTTAGTTTCAATTGAGAATTAAGATATATCAAACACTCGAGACAGTGTTTCATCACATTTCCAAACACCTCAAATTTCGTGAAAAATACTCCGCTGCGCGTTGTATTTTCAACTCTCTTCTCAGTGGTCTTGATAGTATCAAAAAAGATATAACTCAAATAAATACAACAACGTTTTTGAGAGACTTGTGCGGGATGTAATTCCCGCTATATTGGTGAAACCAGTCGCCATTTTTCTACAAAGATTAAAGAGCACACAATGAGCGATAATAACACATAATTTTAAGCACTTTTCTGAATCTCCTTCTTGCAAAAGTTTATGCACACATTCTAGTTTTAATATTCTAGACACAGCCAACAATCCCATTGATCTTAAATCTTAAAGAAGCCTTACATATTAATAAGAATAAGCCCAACCTCAATAAACAAGTACATCACTTTAATACTTTTTAGCTTTATAGCTCCGTTGCATTACTTGTAATGCATACGTAATTATTATTAATAATTTATTATTATTATTTATAAGTTCTTACTAGCTTATAACTCATCTATTGTAATTAACTGATTCATTCTATTAAACTAATGATAGCATAAGCATACCGAAACACGTTATCTCTTGGAAATGGGATGAAACACTGTCTCTCGTGTTTGATATATTACTTGAAATAGCATGCACGTGAATGAAGCTCTTTTAAAAGTTTAGCCGGTGTAGCCGACCTTTTTTTCCTTTTGTTGTTACAGGTTCTAACGGATGAGCTAGAAATGAACAAAAGGAAAGGAAACGCAACAACCGTTGATAAAACAATAAAGAGTTTTCACCTGCATTAACAGATTTTGTGCTCAATTAAGTAAACATGGGAAAAAAAGTACACACGTTTGCCGTGATCATTTTGTCGTTTGAGAGATTTGTGATGAACAGTATACAATAATTGTGCACCGTAAATTACCAACCTAACAGATATTCGAGCTTGATTTGATGTATTAAATCACCAGCTTATATTGGAGCCAGACGGCGATATTGTTCTGATTGGCTAAACTTTAAAAATAGACCATATCTTCATAAGTAAGCCAGTGTATTTCTTTCCAGTTCACTCATTCAAGCCTTTCTAATAAACACTTCTCTTTTGAAACTTAAGAAAAATTCCATGTGGGGAACATCGAAACTGAAAAGGTTTTCTTTGCCTTTGTTTTGGAGTTCTGTGAGTGGCTAAAATATTATAGCACAAAAGAAAACAATGTTGTACACAGGTTGATGTATTCTCAGTATGAAAGTTTAAACATTCTGGTGTGGGAAAAGTGAAATGCTGCAGAACAATGGGAGGTTGCATAGTTCTTACACGGACCTTTACTTAAGAAATAAATCATTCGCAATCGAGGGTTTTCACCTGCTCGAGAATTCTTGCAAACTTTGCCGAGGTCTTCATCAGACTATGAAGGCACAGATAACTTGTTTTATTACATAGATATGAGTGTTTTACCGAAAAATAGACAACTTGTATTTTCCATACGAAACTACATCCGGGATACGGGTGAGATATTTTCCATATCCTCACTAGTGAAGATATCGCTTACGTCATTCCTTTGTTTTTCCTTTGGTTTTCGTCGTTTTTTTTTTATTTTCGAAAAACTCATATCTATGTAATAAAAAGAAAATTACTCGTTGGCTTGAACATATGAAGTTTATCTTTTCATTTATTTTTTCCACTCGAAGATAAACCTGTTCGCGGCACCGTCTAATATCCTCTATGAATTTTTCACTTTTGAGACTGGGCATTCTATGTTTTAAGCAATCCTGCGCTGTATTTTTTTTCTTTTCTCAGAAACTCCAAGTTATTATATTAATTTTGGCTTTTTCCATGGCTTTTCTTGATCTTTTAAGAAGTTTGAAGCTAAAACTTGTTCTTAATTTGCAAATCCAGCAGTCTCAATGCAATATTACAATTATTTCAAAATAAAAGAATTCAAGTTTTCTTAAACCATACACTTTATCTATGTGTATTAGTCCAATAAAACACTGAAATTGGTCGAACCAACCTAAATCAGTTAACCTGATTGTTCTTATAAGCTGTAGCTTAATGAAAACTCTATGTGCATTGCATCATTTACACGCACACAACCTGGTGTTCTGAGGGTTCCGTTTATTTCTAGCTGAGCAACTAATCCGCTTGGGGATGCCTTTAAACCCAATACATCTTCCAGTATAGCGTCGAGATGGTTGACTGACGTACATAGGATGTGACCTAAATTTGTATCTGTCGGAGGGATAACCATGTTTGCAATTCACTCCAAGCTGCTTGAAAATTGGAAGGGCGCTGTCTGGTGGGAACCCGTGACCTGTCTCTGCACATGACAATCCATGAGACTGGCAAACCTCGTCACAGCTGAACAGACCTTTCTTAATAAAATACCTCACTGCAGCAACAAATGTACATACATTTTTAGGGTCTACTATATTATAAGGGACTTGTCAGAAATTAGCAGGGGGTAAAGCAAGAGTTTGAACAAATAAGAATCTTTAAATTAAGTACCTTCATAATTAAAATGGCTAACAATTAAACAAAAAGCACAAAAAATATGCACTTGAAGATTATAAAATAGAACTTTCAAAAGTTAACGTGGACAGGATATATTACAGGTGGAAGTAGCGAAGCGTTCAACGAAATTTGTCAAAAGATGACACTTGAACTGTAATTAAAAGAAATTAAACAAATTATCTTGTTTTAAAACTCGTCAACAGTCTTTAGAGAAGTAAGTTCAATCAGTTTTAATGAAGAATAGAAGAATTCAACCAGTATGTGAATTCGTTTTACAAGTAGTTAGATTTTACACCGTAGTGAAAAAGAATTTTACACTACGATGTAAAATTTAAAGGAAACCTTTCCTGTCCAGCAATATTAATCTCAATTAAGAGTTTTCCTCAACTTGTGTCCACATCAATAGCTCGAGCAATCACAGGCAGCCCAAGCTAAATTTGTGTGATGTTTGAAATGATTATGACGGTTAAGCTGGAAATTAGTCTTATTAAAAATTTCCCCTACAAAGTCTTACAAAATTTAGTCAAAATTTCATTAACAAAAAAGTTGAAAATAAAGTTCACCTAAGTTGGGTTCGCTTTGTGTTTGTCTCTTATGTGTATTTTGGGCACGATTGGAGGTGTTTTAGAGGGATTTTTTGTGATCGTTCTTCCACTCTATTGAAAGAAGTAAAGGCTGGAAATCTTGATTTGAAAACTTCCCCACGCTGTACACCATAATTCCCGTAATACAAACAAAATCGATTTAAAAGTCTGTATGCATGTCCACGAATAAATGCCTTATAAACCTATTGCCATCTCACATCAATCGGTTCGCAAAAACCCGCTCAAAAAGACGATTTCTCCTCAAGTATTCCTGCACTTCTATCTTCAAGCGAGCCGCACAGTTCATTGATGTGACACAGCTAGCTCAACCGTTGTTTAGTAAATTAGTGACCGCGCCGCAACAAAATCAAAACCCACCAGGGTACCTAGGTGAACAATTTTGCGAGCAGACTAGGATCCCAAATCAGTGATCACCGCAACTCCAGCTGTGCCATTCAAATTTAAATTCAATCCTCGATCTCCAATTGGACGAAAAAACAATACCGACTTTGAAAAATTTTTCTTGGGATCCTTACGATTAGATCACTTACATAAGTAAGTGATCTAATCGTAGTAATACTAGTTTGCTTAGACATTACCGCCTCATGCCGCCTGCAAGCAGAATGCAACTTTAGCGGTGTAGTAAATTACAAAAATTACTTTTATAGATTATCATAGAACTATAATCACGAATCGAACGTTATCTTGTTTGTTTCTGTCCAAGCAAATTAATGGTACAATCAAACTCAGTTAGAGCCTCTTAACTATCATTCGCTTAGAATGTGTGCTTAGCGACTCTTGGTTTTGCTTTAATTTGTATCGTTTGTTTAGCCTTAGCTGAAATAATCTTAGTGTTGGATTGCTTAGTATTTCTGCGGACATGTATTGAAGATAATTTTGACTAATTTGCTACAGCAATAGCCATATAATTTACGCCGTTAAAATTGAATGATGGGAATGTTTTGCCATCATGTGCAGTGCAAGTAACTTAAATTATTATATTTGTATTATTTCCAGTTTACGACTTCCAAGATCAAATAATTAACTTGTCGTCAGTTGTAAATTATGATTAAAGTCCGTAAAATACACCCCACAGTGGTTGTCAGTTTCACCTCATCGTCGCGATCATACTTCATGATTGAACTGGCCGCCGCTACAATGATGCTGTTGGTAATGTGATGTTGATGGTAATGATGGTGTTTATGGTAATGATGATGATGATTGTAACGATGATACTGATGGCAAAGATAGTGTTTATGGTAATGACGATGATAATGATAATGATGGTGCTAATGGTAAAGATGATGATGCTGCTAATAATGCTGATGCTGATTCAGTAATGATGCTGATGGTAATGCTACACAGATGGTAGTGATATGTTGATGGTAATGCTACACTGATGGTAGTGATATGCTGATGGTAATGCTACACTGATGGTAGTGATATGTTGATGGTAATGCTACACTGATGATAGTGATATGCTGATGGTAATGCTACACTGATGGTAGTGATATGTTGATGGTAA
>JANCMA020571118.1:0-12500 GCA_024336925.2 Zoanthus solanderi
ACTAGATTCTAATGAGATTCTTTTGTATAACTGACCACCATGTGCGCTGAACTGGAACCTTATGAAACCCACCAATACAGGAAGAAAACCGATCTAATTTCAATAACTCTACAGAATAACAACAATCCTGTCGTTTTAAAGTATACACCAAAACAGAACGTTAAATGGATGTTCATAGAATTTTATTTTTCTATTATTCATTTTGCAAATTTTTTTAATCTTTTCAAGGTCCGAGGGCCAATGTGCTTTCCTCTTGTCTCTTCCCATCCCAAGTGCAAGTTTTTTATTCCCCCAAACAAACATCTCCCTCTAACAGCAAGTAATTTACTGTTTTCATCTTGCTATATGTAGAGGTCCCTTTGGAGTATACGAACAGTACCAAGAAAAGACCAGACTGTGAGCAAGATCAGAGTAAGTACACGTGGTTTCTTTCTCAACTTGAGCTCACACGAGCCTTCCATGTATCGCCTGAAATTCAAACAATAAAAAGGGGATATTTTTTGTCGCCTTGTAGCTTGTAGAGTGGCCAAGAAAGTTAAACTGGAGCAGGAGAATGGCAAATGCACAAAGACAGAAAGGAAAGGAAAGGTAAGTTGCTACAGGAAGATGGACAATTTGATCATGTATTTGTGAATATGACACAGGTTGAGAAAAATGGAAAGTACAATGTGTCAGTTGATCTAATGTTTCTGGGAGCCTTAAAATCAGTTTGATGGCTTTTCAGCGCAATTATTGATGACATGCAGGTTTGTCAACCAACGTTTAGTTTTTTAAAGTCAAATTTGTGGTTATCAGAACCATAAACGCAATCGGTAAACCCAGAAAACAATCATAAATGTTACCAAAAACATAATAGTAACCATAATTATCATAATTATGACCATAATTCTAACCATGACAATCTTAACCATAAACAAAACAATTACCCCAGCTGTAACTATATCCATAATCTTAACCATAAACATAACAATTACCCCAGCTATAACTATATCCATAATCTTAACCATAAACATAACAATTACCCCAGCTGTAACTATATTCATAATCTTAACCATAAACATAACAATTACCCCAGCTGTAACTATATCCATAATCTTAACCATAGACATAACAATTACCCCAGCTGTAACTATATCCATAATCTTAACCATAAACATAACTACCCATAATATTAACAATACCAATGCTTACTATAAACGTAACCATAAAATAAGCACTACGATAACTGTTACCTTGATTTTGCAAACCATACTTTAACGATCCTAACCATAGCTATACAACCATAAACATCATTATAGCAAGCGTAATCATAAACATACTATGACCATAATTATGATCACCATAACCAACTGTTACTTATCTACTCATGATCATAATTGTGTTGGTCCAGGAGGAGTCAAAGAGGCCAGCATAAATTAGCAAGTGATCTGATAAAGGATTTAGTTTTTTTTTTTACTAATAATACGACTAATAATAATTCCATGGATAATTGTTTGTGTTTTTTATTTATTTATTTTATTTTATTTTTTTTTTTTGCTTTTTTTTTTTTTTTTTTTTGCATATGAGTTATAATTGATGCTAATTAGTTTTTGTCCGGTTTTGTTCTTGCAGGCTTTAAAATCGGGCTTCAAGGACTCGTTTCCACCACGGTTGAATTTTTTCGACGTTTCAAAGCATCTCAATGGAGGAAACCAATCGTAGTCCATTTTACTTTAATGAAACGTAAACGTATTTACGGATTGTAAATAAAAATATCAGTAATATTGGTTTAATAGACCTAAAATAATAAAAGTTTTAGTTTTATTTGAATGTGTTTTTTGTGACTAAAATCGAATTGTGCAAGCTCATGCAGTGGCCATGGTATGGACCAGAAACTCGATAAATAAAATAAATGCAAGAAAACTATTGAACCGGAGTTAATTAAAAACCTTATAAAAACCAGAAGCAATGTATCGGGTGACAAGGAAATCAAAAGCCAAAAAGAGTTAAAACTTTGTAAGCTGCTTAAAAAGAATCAAGTGTAAAAACGGAATTTGACGGATTTTTTACAAGTGAGGAAGTTTTCATCTTTCGCAGATTCAGGAAATCCGAAAATATAAGTTGAGAGCTTCCGTACTAGAAGTAGAAGGCAGATCAGATGAATTATAGAAAAACATATAGAAAACAGCGATTGAAAGGTAAAGCTTTAAAACTTCCGCGGCTTCAGATATTCAACAAGAAAAAACAAAACGGGTTTTGTTTGTGCACGACTTTGGAATAAGCCCGATTCCGTGGAACTAACAAATTATTCTGATAAGTAGTAAAGGAAACTAAGTTAAGGAGATATGCCCAGTTCAAGTTAAGTATCAGTGAATTAGTTTGTTTTTCCGATTACTCGAGTAGCGATTCCTTTCAAATCTAGCTAATCCCTAAATATTACCTGGAGAATTTGCACTATTCATAACTATGAACAATCATAACTTGGGCAAATGGCTGCGAATAAAGCCACTCTATTGACGACCGGTATTGCGTAAATTGGCACAGATCCGGCCAAGCAGTTACTTGTTAAGAACACTAAAAGGAAGTTAAAGTGTAAGGGTTGCAGATTTTGTAGAGCAACTGAAAACTATGTATATTTATAGTGTTTAAAAAAGAACTGTATGGTCCCCATTAAACGTCAAAAAAAAATTAAAATAAATAAGAAAGATCAGAACAGGACTCGAACTGGGTCCGTTCACACGAAAGTAAAAAGTTCTAACACGGGTCTACGCTCAAAACTATAAAATAACGTTGTAAACCATATAATGTTTAAACTATATTTTTTCCAAACTCTTTCGTGCGCTGGTTATTTATAGACAAATATTCTGAGTGAGTAAGCATGTGGGACTCTAAGGAGAGCATCACATCCATCCATGAGGTGGCTCATAGAGCCTTTGATTAAATACTGAAGCTGCTCGCCACTGACAGATCATGATATTTTGTTCAACCTCGTTTTTAAAATATTTCATATCCACATTAGTCGAGCTGGTATCAAGTTTACAATCAATTTAACTTCAAGCCAATGATGTTAAAGTTAGCGTTGAAACATCTGGACCCTTGTTATAACTATGTAATTCAAGCTCATCCCTGGCGTGTTTAACAGTAATGGATGCATTTAACAACATTCTTCCTTTGAATCTTCCGCATTTAAAGATTTTTTTAAACGCTACAAGGAACGAAGGACTCCTCAGTGTGTAGATAATAAAGTTTGCGAACGAGTTGCTGTATTGAAGGAGTTTAGTAATTTCCATAGAGTTCATAGGTGGAGTAATTGTTGAGCCACTAGAGTTGGAATTTAGCAACACAAAATTCAACACCGCAAATGGCATCCAAGTGAGAAAGAAAACAACTGTTACAATGAGCAGGGTCCCAGCAAGTTTCTTGTCGCGATTCATATCAACGTTAACTTGTAAATTCCCCAGAGATCTTCTTGTCACGACGAATAAGGCACTATACGCCACTAACGTTATAAGCACAGGCGAGCCAATCCCGAACAGAACAAGATACGCCTGCATAACTAAGTCATTCTTCGTGTTTGCGCTCGGCACGTACACTAGAACGGCCATTAATACAAAGCCATACAGCCATGTAAGTGAAATACTTGTAATGTAATGTTTTGGTTCAAGTAGACGATGCTGGAGTGGAAAGCCTACGGCATAAAGCCTCTCAAGAGCAATGACTGCTATAGTTGAGAGAGAGGTCAGGCCAGCCGTGATGTCAACTGTTTTGTAGATATTGTGTACAGCCTTAGAATTTAGTTGGGGTAAATTAATCAAACATATATACAGTGGCAAAGCTGCGGTTCCAATCAGAAGATCTGTGACAGCAAGGTTCATTGGAAGATAATACGATTGTTTTCGTTTGAACTCTTTGCGCGTGAATATAAAAAGTGTCGATGAATTACTTACAATTGTTGCGAGAGAAACGAAAACAAGAGCTGCATTCCAACTAGTTTGCTCAATATTCATCGTTTTCTGTACAATTGAAGTTATTACTTACAAATTGAACAAAGCGGACCCCCGACTGATCCTGTACCAAGTTGTACAAACAAGATCAATTATGCTTGTTTTGGCAAATCTTTCAGTTGTTATTGTTTGTGGATTTTCTCAAATTTAGTAATTTTAAAAATCAAACAAAACAACTTTATATCTCGTTGATGGAATGCTGCGTCGGTGTTTCTATAGAAACAGTTTCACAAATAGTTAAATTTTGCACCGTAGTGAAAAAGAATTTAAAAAACTGACTACAGTCCGAAACGTCAGTTTTTAAAATTCTTTTTCACTACGGTGTAAAATTTAACTACTTGTAAAATTATATCTCGTTAACGGCAAATTTTTGTATTGCCATTCCTTTTTTTCAGCTCTTGCAGTAGAAATAGAGACTGAGTGTTGCCTGAGGGATGGTGTTGGTGTCATACTCTTATAGTTGGCGATCATCATTATTTTAAAAACAGAAAATATGAAAATAGAAAATTAAAACATATGCTTTATTCTGAGGTTTTTTCAAATGTCGAGCATTTATTCTAATTAACTGATTGGTTAGTGGTTGGCCTTGATAACATGGAAGAAAACAATTCAATGCTACAAGCAAAATAAACAATAGCCAACAACAGTTTTTTAAAAAAAATGGTTGTCTAACTCTAAGACAAGGTATAGTTACTGGTTACCTAAGGGATTACTTGCTATAATCTACAATCTAATCTGTGTGGAGCCAGAAAAAATTAGGATCAAGAAGTAGGGAATTGATAAAATGCCTTTTAATGTGATTAATTTGTATATGTCCTTTCTTAATTGACATATAGGACAATCACAATATCAATACGTACACTCTTTTTTTTTTTTTTATTAGAACGTCGAAATTTTCGTTTGAGGCTGAACGTTCTTAAATATTTTCGGGATATCAGCCTCGGATGTTCTTAAACATGTTCTTAAAATATCTTTACTGATTTTAGACAATATAAATAATACATGTACCGTATGTAGTACATTTGTGTATACATTGATTTGTACATGTACTTTGTACTGTATCAAATTTTAAAATACAGTAGCTGGTACGAAAGAAAACAAGAGATATAACTGTAAGAATTGCGATTTGGTAAATGAAAAAACATGTGAAGTAAAATTGTTATCTGCCAACTTTAGTCAAGAAGTCCACCGAAACGCAAATTTTTTTATAACACTGTATGAATTATTTGCAATAGGTTATCATCATAAATAAATGTTTTTCACCTTTTTTCAGCCTCAGCATGTTCTTAACATGTTCTTAAAGTTTTGGCGATTTTTAGCCTCGTGTTCTTATAAAAAAGGTTCTTATAAAAAAAAAGAGTGTATGCAATCGGAGTTCACTGCATTGCAAGGTGCGATACATAACTTAAAAAACTTGAAGCAAGAGCTTCAAAAACAAACAAAAACCTTCAAATTAAATAATACATAATTAAAATGGCATATTAAGCTCAAATAAAATAGAATAGAAATCACAAAAAGCTGTACAAGAAAAAATATTAAAACACAGAACTTTTAAAAATTAACGCGAAGAAGATAATTTTTAGCCTATTTAGGAGCAAGTTGCGAAACATTCACTGAAATTTGTCAAAACCTCAGTGAAATTGAATCGTAAACGAAATGTAGCAAATACCTTGTTTTAGAATTTATCAGCTTGTCCTTTGGGAAGTAAGTTCAATTAATAAAAAATTAGAAGAATTCAACCAGTATTAGCAGTGTTTTCACACGTCGTCATCCCCGATTTAGTACCGACCAAAAGTCTCCATCTTGAATAGTTGAAGTAATCTTGTCAAAAAAGTCAGGAATCTGCATATTTGCGCTGTAAAGTGTTTGCCAAAATAAAACAAATCAATTTCAATAGCTGTAAATCAGTAAATCTAGCAAAGAGTTGAATTCCATTTTAAAAAATCAAACAAAAACTGATCAAAGATGTCGGAAACTGCTTCACAGGAAACCCAAAGTTCAAACTTATCTAAAAGGCGGGAAAATTGCTAGACATGCGCCAAAAAGCCCGCCAACTTTCGCTGGAGTAAAAGCTCAATAAAAATCATTTAAATTCATATATTCAGTGGTTTGAATTTATTGAAGACTCAGCTATGGTTAACTCAAGAAACAATGGTTAACATTCATGATTCCGGTTAGTGACAGACAAACCAAAATCAAGTGATCGATTTCGACCAATTTTCTGACTGAATTTTCGGTTACAACTGCAGCCTTCTTCAGAGTAAAAAATACGCAGTTCTGAGTGCGAGTTTGTCATTTTTTTATAAAAATCATTACTCTCCCTTGGGTTTCATAAGTCTTATAAACAAACGGGAATGGCTTTCGTTCATTCACTGCATTTTTGTCTTTTCTGGAGTGCCACGATTTTTCTACCAATTGTTGACATTCTTTTCTAAGATCTGTACATAAATAATGTCAATGTCATTGTCCGTGGTTTTCTATTATTGCGTGTGCCTGGTTTATGTTTGCTACAACGCGAGTTCCATGATCTTTTTGTTCTTCCGACATAAATCAAATTGCAAGACCCGCATTTAACTTCGTAAACAATGCCTTTCGTTTGGATCTCATTTGGACGGTCTTTGGGTTCCCTAAAATAACGCGCGAGCGTTTTAACAGGCTGAAATACGGTGTTTATATTAGCTCTGCTGAGTATATCTCGAACTTGTTCGAAGATGCCTTTTACGAGATGTTTTTCTTAAAACCTAAAATGGCAGCTTTCTTGTTGCTATCTCTGAACTGGTCTTCAGCACCTAAGTTTACTTGTTTTGTAGCTTGTATTTGTACACTGGTAACTTCATTCGGTATTTGCACACAGGTACATGGTAAGTCCATTTAGAATTTGCACACTGGTAAGCTCTTTGATCAGTTTCTCATCTATACATCCCGATAACTGCCTCCCATTTCGAAGCCCATCGAACATTTTAGTGTGGTCATTAGCTGGTACCGCAAGGAAATGTGGGATAATTAAACATTTTGTCTGATCGACCAAAACAACAAAACGGAAAAACAAAGGCAATGACAGGGCTTACCACAAGTAGCCCAAAACAAAAGCGTCGATCTTGCTGATAAAAACTAGTATACCTAAAAGGTAATTAAATGCTGCCTTCAAGCAGAGATGATAAAATATTCAGCCTATTTTTTAATTAATATTCAAACGTTTATGAAATGTCATTACCAGTTATTCCCTTCTTTTTTCTTTAAGTTTAATTTATTACAAATTTATTTCCCTAAAGTTCAGAACATTAAAAAAACAAAGTGCATGCTAAAATACTATATCGAAACCAAGAATTACTGTTCGAAGACAAAGTATTCCGAAACTAGTTTCTTAATTCAGAAACAAACTACAGGCAAGCGCACTGGATGCTCTGTCTCAAAAGCAATTTATGAACTAATAAAGTGCTTGTTTTTTCAAAACTTTTTTAACTTTTGGTTGGAAAGTAAATAAGTTGTTAATTTATAATTATGATCACAATCCATCTCACTATTTGTTATGGCAAAGTTGCTGCTGTTTAAAATGCGTCAGGAAACTTTGGGTAGAAGCGAAAAGCCAATTTAATTTTAGACTCTTATTTGTTTGATGCGAATTGCTTACCTTCCCAATGTGACTGCTCAATCGGGCATTGAACAAAGCACTACACACCTTGTTCTCTGGGAAGATTCCGAACACAAGGTCGAAGAAGCGGTTGAACATCAAATATATACCATTGGTCGCGCAAGGAATGTTGGTTACAAATGTTACCAACCATAATGCTTTGCATTTTGAACTTTTGAACGCCATGCACCAAATAGGATGCTCCCTAGCTCGCTCGCTGCGGCAGCAATAAATATGGAACTTGCTTTACTTGTATTCCAGTAGAGTTCTACAATTTTGGGCACTTATAATACCGAATAAAATAAAATTCGCTTGGTAAATTTTGAGCCTTGCAGCCAGGAAACTGTAGACACTTCTCCGTTGTGTCAAAGTCAGGAACACAGGCAACCCAGTATACACTCTGTACAGCGTCCTGTTGTGTATTACGTAAGGAAATGCATAAGGCATTATTATATTTTGGCCATTGTGGAAGAATTGTATTTCTTACAACGAACATAAGATAATGAAGCTTTGTTAAAAAAAAGTAGTTTAATCCGAAATTTCAGGCTTTTACAGTGGCAGTCCATTAAAATATAAAAGAACTTGTGAATTTAGCAGAATGGAAAATTTATCTACTTTAAAAATAGCTAAAAAGGTTTTGTTATTTGCTAAAAACGACAACTACATTAAGAAAATTTCAAACACATGAATATAACTATCTCAGAAAGGTTGGTTTTAAGCTAAGATTTCAGGGCTGACAAATTGTAAAATTTAATGTTTTCAGGTAGAGCCGATTCCGTAAAAAAAGGGGCATGGATGGAATTGAGTGCGAAGGTGTTAAATTTCACAGTTTCCAGTTTCACTGCGTTGTGATTTTAGTTTGTTTTTGCTGGTGATTTTAAAATGCAGTTTAACTCTCTCAATGATAAATTAAAAGAATATGATTAGAGTTTGTTCAGAGCTACCACCTTGAATACTGATGCTTTTGGGTGTGCATGTTAATTGTGCAAAAGCAAATATCTTTTATATAAAGATAGGGTAACAGCAAACCAGCGAACCGAGACAACCGGCACGTTTTAGTAACTGTGACTAAATCACTTAACTTATCATTTCGGGCAATGGAAGCAAAAATCAAGATGAAAGGGTTGGATAATTTACGGAATGATTCAGATCCTGAAGCAAACCTTGAGAACAATGAAGGAGATTTGAACAAGGTGAGTTAAGTTGGTTTTCGAAGTAGTTAATTAATCAATTATTGATCTTTGAACCCTTTCTGGACACTGCAACGTGAAGTCAGTCAAGTGAGTTAAGTAGAACTGAACTGGTGTAGAAAGCAAAGCGCGCGAGGTCAAGTCTGCTAACCGAGTCAAAATTTTTTGGGAGTATTTTTATATTCATTTCTTTACCTCCAAGTTCCTCTCAAACTTCATGCAAGTTAAGTGCTGTAACTAACTTGGAGAAGAAACACGAGGCTGAGGAGGAAATAAGAACAGTAAATTGTTGCAAAGTTAGAAGTAAAACATAACTCAAATAAATCTATGTATAGAACGGTCACAAAGTTTAGCCAAACCCTCGATTGCTTGCAACTAAATATGTAAATTTTTCAATTCATTGCCAACTGTGTGAAATTATTAAACACAGTTTTTGATCTCTTTGCTCGCAATGCTAGCGCGAGAAAAGTCCAAAACTTATCAGCAGATAGTGTTGTTGAAACAAAGGAACATTTTGAGAACATGAGCCAAATTTTTTATCTCATTCATCGATGTTTTCGAGTGATTTAGATTTTTTAGTTTTAAAAAAATAAAACAAATCTCATTAGTGTGAAAGTTAATTCATGTTGCAATTACCTTAAATGCTAATTATTTGATAAAACAGATATTTACTTTTTGGTTGATATTGCGTCAAATATTTGGGAAGGTGAAATAATTTCTCAGTTTTTATAATGACGTATGTTCGATACTGTATTTTTCGGCAGCCCGATTCAGCTTGTTAAAAAATAGCTTTATAACAGTTTATATATAGTGCAAAGATTTACGGGTCGATAGATGACGCGATTCCCTTGGTGAAGTCCAGCTAATGTTTATAGTACTTGGTTCGGTTGCAGATATTTGCTCCAGTTAAACATGTAGTACTTTGCACTTTATATAAATAGAAATCATCTATTGGCTTTCAATCGTGGATACAATTACAGTTAGATCAAATATCTAGTCACAGCTGAAGTGACCTTACCCAAAATAAGAATCAGTTCAAAACTTTTAAATTCTCTCATCGAGTTTATAGACACTAAACGTAAACACTGAAAACTAAGTCACAAAGTAGTACTGTCAAATATTTGCAATGAGCTCAAATAAGTTGAACGGGTGCTGCGCAAGAAATAAAAATAAACCTGCCGGAAACTTGCGGTAATCATCCAACCGAACGGAGATTAATTTCGCTCCGCAGTCTAAAATTTTGTAGCCGGTTGTGTTCCCGTATTTTCGAATTGTTTGTTTTACAAAAGAGAATTCAGTTTTTCATTTATGCTTTGCGCTTAGAGAATCTTCATTAACTGAATCGGAAATGATTATATGTGAGCAATATTTATAAACTCGCATTTCTTTTAGTTTATGAGCTTAGTTATAATTATAAGTGTGCTATATAGAATATAATAGTATGGGAAAACTTTTAAATTTCAAAACAACGTATATAAAATAATGGACTTGTTGTGTTTTTTCTTTTAGCATTATATTTTTTCTACTTGCTTTTGAACTTGTTACAAAATGATCATGAGAAATCATAATTTTATCTCAGTTTTTGCGGAAACCACGTGCAGCCAATATTTCTACGGATAGGCGTTTTGTTTCACTCAAGTGTTTTTGTTTCCCAGTTGAACAAATGACGAAAAATGCTTTGTTCATAACTTCCTAGCCCGCTAAAGCTACTGTGTTAAGAACAAAATTTAAAACGGAAATTTATTACGAAATGGAAAGTATTTCGCAGTAGCTGAAGTTTTCTCGATAGTTTTAATTGGAAACGTAACTGTGTGCATGCGGTTCTGTTCGTAAAATTTTCCCGCTATGATAAGCTAAAAACAGTTTTAAGCGGATGAGAGTCTTTGACGTCCCCTGGACGGGACATTAATCCACCGCAGTTAGCTCCCAGCAGAAGCTTTTACCTATCCCGGAAGGATGGAAAGCTGAGTTAGCTTAGGCGGAAAAGAAGATCGCATAAATCAGTTCAAAACTTCGGCACAGCCTGGGATCGAACTGGGGACCTTGTGTTCGGAAGGCAGAGATCTCACCAACTGCTTTAAAACATGCCAGGCCCTGTATTTAAAAGGTACTATTAAAATATTGGCATTGCCCGACGTTATTTTTGACAAAGTTGTATAAGTAAAAAAAGGCGGCACATCCAATGATATTTTAATCATTTAATCATCATGCCATAAATGGGATACTGCGTTGGTTTTTCAACAGAAGCAATTTGATAAACTGAAGTTTTTCGACTTCACAAAGTAAGAGGCGGAAAACGTATTCACGATGGCTTGTAGCTTTGTTCTGTTTGTTGAACAACTGATTAGTTCTCACACGCTCGAGATTGGGCATGACTGGTTGATATGAATATGAGTCGGATTCAGAATGGTTATTCATCTCGCCTTTCATCTCGCTTTTCATAGCTAAACCGGTTGGAGCACATTTGTGTAACGGGAGTTATACTGGGTTAGCTCTGGCAATCCCAACTCTAGACCTGCAGTTTCAATTGGTGGAGTAGCTGGTTTTCCAAACTACAATACCGAATATCACTACAGTTGGCCAGAGCAGGGATAGTTTTGAAAAGATTTGACGACACCTGTTGACGGCAGAAGTAAAATAAATATTTTATTTAAGAAAATTCGAAGAATATCGAAGTGTTTTAAAAGTATATTGAAGATAAAAACGTTATTTCCCGCGAGGCTAGTAACAAAAAGAGCGGAACTATATTGCGTTTTAAGTTATTTAGTTGCAAACAAAGACTCACGTGTTAAAGGAAAAAGAGATACGTTATATGGAGCTGTAAAGAATAAAACTTGATTAGCGAGAGATCGAATTAGCCAATATCAAAAATACCATAATACTCTATGTTTGTCTACCCAAAATTTTGCATATGCATTGTTAAGTCCCAAGAGAAAATAAAAACTGCTTATGCAAAATTTGGGTGGACAAACAAAGAGTATTATGGTATTTTTGATACTAGCTAATTGTTGGGTTTCACAAGAGACACAAAAGACGATAGTCATAGCGGCCATGTTGGAGTCCAAAACAAAGGAAATAATAAAAATTCTTTTGTTAAGGGTACTCCAACATGGCCGCCATGACGTCAAGTGGAAACCAGCAATAGAAACTTTCAAGGTTAGATAGAATTTTACTTTGCGAAGACGCGTCATCGATGCTTAAAAAAAATTCAAAGTGGCTGGAAATATTTGCTTGCAACTCATTAGGTATCGCTTTACTTAACAGAAAAGTAATTGAAAATAAAAAGTGCTTAGTTTACAAAAATTGCAGAGCAAACAAAAGACTAGTAATTAGGCCATTTCCGAATTACGCTCCACTGCCGACAAAAATAAAATATTTCTTTTACTTCGGCCGTCAACAGGTGTCGTCAAATCTTTTCAAAACTGTTTACTTTTTTTTGTTATTTTTACTCTCAATGCTAAAGCAAAATTTAACTATTTGGACCAGGGCGGAGATAGGTTGGTCGGGGAAACGAGCGGTCCGCTCTTGCTGAATGTGTGATGCAGGAGTATGGCCTGGGTACAAGGGCGCTCTGATTCTTCGCACGGCTCAATTCAAAAGTTGAAGTCGACCATTTTTTCGTTTTCAACACTAAATTTCTTCTTTTCTTTTTTATGGTGCTACAAAATCTCAGGCTCAGTAAGGTAACAAGGTAAT
>JANCMA020571118.1:17500-19824 GCA_024336925.2 Zoanthus solanderi
ATTTGTGTTTCTGTAATCGTTTGGATCCATCTATCAGGAGGTTAGCGGGGTAGATTTCACCAGAGCTTTGTTGGTCGGCCTAACCATTCCCGCCTCTCACCATGGGAACGTAGGGTTTATTTTTGGAGGCAACTAGGTACTAAAGCATGCAACATCACAATCAAAGCTTAAGAGAGAAAAATTCTTATATTTGTTTACAAGCTAAAGCTATCTAAAAGCTAAATTCTTTACGAGCTAAGTGGCCTGCATTTAAAATGTTTGTTGATTTTTTATTTTCAACTTTTTGTAGGAAACCAATGGGGCATCGCATGGCTGTAAGTACATCTATAACCTTATATACCGTTACGTTACATAACCACAAGTAGCAATCACAAGTTAGTTCACACGCTTTCACTTTTTAATGTTCGTCAAGATTCCAAAACACGAATGCATTATAAACAATGTTTAACAACAGCTTATTAAAAAGATGATCTTTTATCAGTGCTAGATGACTTGGAGGACGAATGGACTACGAGCGACGTATTATCTACTCGGAGTTCACGAGGAGAAATCAATTGTCCGAGTAACACACGACTGGTTGGACGATACGTAGACATAATGTAAATGATTCTGTAGTCTTATCTCTTTTACCCACATCAAGGGCAGTTCTAAAATAAAGGCGCTGGATGGAGGAGTGTCTAGAGTATTGTATATTTTTGAAGTCTTGCAACAGACCGCACGTTTCTATGGTTTATGAGACTGATAACAAACCATTTAGGATGTTGGACGAACACAAGAAGAATTCGTAAATCACGAGCCGCATTGCTTTTATGTAATAGTTCTGAATTTATTGGCTCTATAAACGATGGCTGACTGACCAATCAGTGCGCGCACATTGAAATATTCGATACACTATTCAAATCGTGGTCATTCCTCAAAGACAAACTTCTAGAAAGAAAATCATGTCATTGGAGGTAGTTAAGTGGTCTTGGTGAGAGGATTTTTTCAGACACTAAATTGATTTGTATTTTCGAGCGATTACACAAATTGCCACTGTCTCGGGAGAATAGGAAAATTACATCGTTCGCAACGAAGTAAAAAGTAATTTTTAACACCTTGTGGTAATCAAATTGACGGAAACTAACATTTTTTCAAGCTTGTCTTTGAATTTAGGCACATTTCATAACGTCAATAAAGTAGTTTTGATCGCTTTGTTAGATTTCAATATTAATTTGTATTAATCATTAATTATCTGTATTTCGTTAGGACAATTGTTCTCATAACATTGTTTTCCCAATATATGAAGAATATCAAGATAAGAAGATTTCCCATTTTCAGGCTTTTTCCTGTAAGTAGCATGAATTATATACAATAATTTTTGATGGTCAAAAAAATTAATAATTTAATCCAGGATATGTTTCCCTGTATTGTAACTTACAATATGCTGTGCTTGCATGGATTCAGGTTTTCATATTATGAATTCAGCTATCGACTCCATATTTCATTTAAGAATAATTTCAGTTCCTAATGACTAGATTCCAAATTCTCCAAAATAAACTGGATTTTGTACTCTATTAAGTAAAGAAATATATGGCAGTATTGCATTCTCTTAGCTGGATTTAACGAAGTTTGGTTTCAGCAACTGTTTAAAACAACATATTATAGGTCCTGCATGGGTTTCAATGAATGATAGCAGACTCCAATATCTGACAAAATGGTTTTCAAAAATGGAAAGAGCAGGTTAACATTAGCTGGAAGGGATAATTTCAATCATCATCATTATCATGATCCATGTCGCAAGCGACATTTGGAGATCCGCTTTTTTTCAAAGTGAGGCCAAACTGGGTGCAAAGTTCGAGCAGCATAACTTCCTGATCGTTTTCCTATATAAGACCATGAAGGTCGATGACATTTGGCCAAGTAACGTGGTCGTGCCCAACTCTTGCGTTGAAATCTCCGCGAAGAAAAAGGCAGTCATTTCTGGGGACCCTCGAAAGAATATCAGTTAGTTGGTCATAGAAGCGGGTCCTTTCCTCAAAAGGTCTCTTGAATGTTGGGGTATAGACACTAACAACGGTAGCGTGATAGGTCTTGTCTAGCTTGATGTGCACCCACGTAATGCACTAGTTGATCCCTTTCCAGCTGACCAAGAGTGGGCGTAGGTGATTTTTCAGTGTTATTGCAACGCCTTTTGCTTAACCTGGTCACGGCTTCTGCCGATGAATTCCCCTTCCTATGGGATGTAGCATTCACTCAGGCAGGTAATGCCGGAAGGAAATTTTGAGTAGGGGGCTGATTGAGCGCTTTTTTAAGAGATACAAATATTTCACGATTTTCGTTTTCGT
>JANCMA020571119.1:0-10023 GCA_024336925.2 Zoanthus solanderi
AGGACCTCGAGTCCTGTTATCTTTACTCCTTGGAACCTCACTAGGTTCCTAAATGTTCTAAAACAAAACAAAACAAATTATTTCACAGACCTTGTAGATTTTGTATTGTTAACTACCCAACGTGATAGTTAACCAATTTCAATACTCGACAGAAGTTTTCTTGAAAAAATCCCTTGACTCAAAAGTGTTCTAGCCCGCACTTCCTAACCGTTGGTTATTTCTAGTAATTAATTTATTTAGTTCTGCACGGCAATAGCCCGACGTTTGAATTCATGCCACCTTGTTGATCTTAACTGTCGTGTCGAACTAAATTGGTTTCAAACGTCGTGCTTCTGCCGTGCTAAATTTAGTAATTGAATTTTGTTTGGCACGGTAGTGGCGCGACGTTTGAAACATATATTTTATAGCGCTGTTTGGTGTTTTAATTGACCATTCGAAAATACTTATGTAGTTCTGCTCATTTTTCAGTTTAACTTTCCAGTTTTCGCCATCCTCCAAAGTCTTTGGATTTACCGTTGTTGACCTTAAACCGCACGGAGAAGATGTGGTAAGTACTAAGTTTTTTTCCAAAGTGTATTTAAAAATGGTTGAAAGACCAGGTTAGTTTATGGCGAAATCAGTTGTTTTTAAGTAATACTGGGGGAACAGCGGCGAGCTGTTGCTTTTTTACACATTGATTTCTCCGTAAAAGCATGCGTGTAAGAAAGGTAGAATTGTGAATGAAATAAAGATTAAGAAAATCTTAACATGATCCTTAGAGACGTGATGTTGAACACAATGAACGGGAACCTAAAAAAAATATATCATACAAAAGCAGGTCATCGTAGTTATACGACGAAATTGGTCGCTATTGTGTAGAACTGTTGGCATCAAACTCTTGGGACAGACAAGCTTGGAGAGCGTTTAAAATATTTGTAAAACTATCTGGGCAGCTAAATCCTAAATTTTGTTTTCCAAAGTTCAAATTTATCCTTGACGCTATATTTTATAGGCACTATAATGAAGCATAATCTGAAACAACAACGGAGCTAAACTTGTTTTTTACTTCGTATAAAGAAATTGTTTGGGACTCTATTAATGTTGACAGTCAGAGTGTTGATAAACTGAGGCTAAGAAAAAGAGAACCTTATTTATGTGAAAGTACAGTGCTAATGTCTTATTTGTTTATCTACTGGTTAACGCCCGTCAATACCTTTTGATTTTATCTTATTTGATTCTTTATTCCTCAATAAATATTCACTATTCAGAATCAGACTAACACCCAGAAAAATAGCTTGATTGTTAGCGTGATTGTATTGTTTGAGTACTTTGTGTAGCATCAATCACAACTGGCCAAAGCAACAAAACAAATTAACAATAATAAATACTTTATTTTACGTCAGTTGCAAAGGAAGTGATTGCCCATTCTTCCTAGCCAGAAGCTAATGTTTAATCGCTCGACGGCTCAGATCTTGGCGTGAAAGTCGAATTTTCAAGGGGAGGAAAATCGGATTACCCGGTGACCACTACGCCAGACTGATTCCCCTGACAATTTCTAACACTTTTTTAAAAACTTTTCTCATTGAACATTTTTTCTATTTGTGCGATCACGGGATCCCCATTAAAAGAAATTAAGATATCCCCTCGATATCCCCTTACCTGGAGTCGCGTGATTTCAAGGTCTCTTTTTATTTAGCTTAAACCTACTAACGGTCTCACACGCATCCAGCATTCTGATTGGCTACTCTACTAGAGGTCTAATTTGTGATAGCCTACTAGAAGAGAAAAGATGGCGAATCAAAATAGTAACGAGCCCCGTTTTGCCAGAGGATTTCATCGATAGTTTAATTTATACATCCTTTTTTGACCGATTAGAAGGTTTATACTAAAACAATTAGACATGTAAGTTGCTTTTCTTTAAAACATCTGGTTTCTAATACAACTTAAAGAAGTTTTCTTGGTTTGTTTCAGCTGCTATCTTTGGACAACGCGGAAGAATACATAAAACTTGTTGTCAAGTTCTGTCTTTACTCGGGCATCAAGAGACAAATGGACGCTTTTAAAGGTAACAGTTGTGTTGTTTTGACAAATGGTAGAGATAGCGTCATCATTATATACTAATCTTGCTTCAGTTGTTGTTGGCGCTGTTGTTATCATTCACTCTTGGTTGTTATTGTTAATATCATCATGATTAACAATTATTGGATGAGTTTGAGTATGAGATCGAGAATTATCATAGTCGGTTTGTGTTATTTGCTGGAGCTATAGGTCGAGGCAGATAATACAAGCAAAGACCATGATAATTCTAGCTATCATGCAACAACCGAATCTAATTATTGCTTTATTGTGCATTTTTCATTGTGCTTGGCAAAAAGCACACATCTGCTATTTGTAGCTTGCCGCCGTAAACAAATTTATTCTCAAACGCGTTTCCAACTTTTCTAAAAACAAAACAACCACTACTAAGGTTTACTAGGATCTTTATACTTCGATGAACTTCAGTCAGTGGAGCAATAAAGCAAAAGATAAAAAGATAAAGTTTATTTGTTGTCAGAAAAAAGGTGTTAATGAATTTCACAAATCTCCCCAAAGTGCAGAAATCATGCAAGTTTAATAGTGGATGTTAAAATTTTTCTTTACTTCGGAAACTTCATTTCATGCCGTCATTTTCAACAACCGGGATGAAAAATCAATCACAATAATTTTTTTATTGCTTTCTTTCTTTTGTTTTCGTTTCATTAGATGGCTTCAACCGAGTTTTCATGATGGAAAAGCTCGCTTTGTTTTCACCTGAAGAGCTGCAGCTAATGTTATGTGGTGAGCAGGTTCCACAGTGGACTCGGGAGGACATTCTCAATTACACCGAGCCCAAATTTGGCTACACTCGGGAGAGTCCAGGATTCCAGCGGTTCGTTAATGTACTTGCAGCAATGACTGGTGACGAAAGAAAGGTAGGGTTTCTGCTTCTAACAAAACTATAAATCTTTAATGACATCTTTAATGACAAGTTTCCCGAAAGCGGCTTTTCAGTGTCATTTTACAAATAAATACTTTGCCAGCATTTAAAGAGTCTTAGATTGTCTGCAACAGCAGCTCACATAAATATTTGATACATTAGTGAATGCCCTCGATGAATTAGACATGAAACAGACCACGTCCTTATTCGAGAAGACGCGAAGGTCTGACCATTTGTAGATGTTAGAGCACAAGCTCCATCTTCTCAATTATTTTAAGACCCCGAGTGTTGGTCCAGCCAAGAATCGAACCCGAGCATCTCGCACGATAGACTTGCACCTTACCAATTACGCTAACCATGCAACAGGTGTGTTATATTATAAAATGGATATAAGTGATAAATAAATGGAGGTGCTAACTGTTGAAAGTATAAGCTACTAATTTAAACGCCAAAAGAATTTTAAAAACTCTTTGAAAAGGAGGAGCAACAACACAAGTTGATTTTATTATAAAACTTAACGTTGTTGATTCGAAAACCAAAAAAGTAATCGATGAGTTGCAGAGGACCTATTTCTAAATCATAAGCCACCTTTGACTTAATCTCGTATCCTAGGAAAAGGTAAACTGATCAGAGGCTTCGGGCTTTTAATCTGTCATGCTCCTGTTTGGCGCTATACACGCTACCTTCTATTATACACACCAGTTCCTGTTATACACACCAGTTCCTGTTATACACACAGGTTCCTGTTATACACACCAATTCCTGTTATACACACCAGTTCCTGTTATACACACCAGTTCCTGTTATACACACCAGTTCCTGTTATACACACCAATTCCTGTTATACACACCAGTTCCTGTTATACACACCAGTTCCTGATATACACACCAGTTCCTGTTATACACACCAGTTCCTGTTATACACACCAGTTCCTGTTATACACACCAGTTCCTGTTAACACACCAGTTCCTGTTATACACACCAGTTCCTGTTATGCACACCAGTTCCTGTTATGCACACCAGTTCCTGTTTTCCACACTACTTCCTGACTTTTATTATTGTTATTATTTTCAGGCGTTTTTGCAGTTCACAACTGGGTGTTCATCCCTCCCCCCAGGAGGCATGGCTAACCTTCATCCACGACTGACCGTAGTAAGGAAGGAGGGGGAGGGGGACGGGACATACCCGTCGGTAAACACTTGCGTCCATTATCTGAAACTTCCTGAGTACTCCTCGGAAGATGTTCTTAGGGGAAAACTGTTAGCAGCAACAATCGAGAAAGGTTTCCACTTAAATTGAGGCCAGAAGGATTACACCGTCTGCTCCAAGCTAATAGTTCATGTCATTGCCTCTATAGCATATTAGCACCCTGCTTTTAACGTGGATACAGGAACTCAAAAAAAGTGTTTGTAAAGTTAACGTTATCAGATGAAGCTGATATATAGAATACTGTTCTGGCTGTGTACAAGAAATTTTACAAGAAAGTATAGCTTAATAAAAATGTTTCCAGTTTTTAAGGATTTAAGGAATCCACCATTTTTTTTTAGGGAATAAATGTTTGAACACAAGAAGTTGTTTATGCTTGTTACGTATTTTAAGGGATGACACTCGTGTTAGTCTTCTTTGCGACTATTTGTTTTATATGTTGTCACGCAACAGTTTCTTCTCTTCAGGGTGGGGATGTGCTCCTGGGACCATGGAACCCTTAGCATTTACCAGAGCTAGTTCGAGAAAGATTCCTAAGACACTGATACGTCATTCACTTTCGAAACCATATTTGGAGATTACATTATATACTGAATATATGAATATATATTAAATATTCTCTGGCGAGAAAAGGTACATAACGTCAAAGTATAGTTTTAATAATGCTTAGAATCATTCAACATAGGTAGTTACCGTACAAATTGCTCTATCCAATTCTTTACCACTATTACTACTACTATTACTACTACTACTACTGCTACTACTACTATTACTATTACTACTTCAACTATTACTACTATTACTAAACACTATTAGTACTGCTACTACTACTACTACTATTACTTTTAGTACTAGTATTACTACTATTACTACCACTATTACTAATATCTTCTAATCCAAAATTACCTCACGAAGAAAGAATTTGCCACTACTGCGACCAAAATGAAGTAGAAGATGAGTAACATTTACTTTTTTCTTGCAATCTTTACTCGAATCTCAGGGAAATATTTTTTGAAAACCTAAAATAAGTTTTTCTGATATCTCAAACAAACAGTAATAACCTTATATCTAACATTCTTTCAAGCTCCGAAAAAAGGCATCATTTTATTTAGCCAAATTCATAAACAAGCGTTTTTCGATCAGAAAAACCACCCCCTCTAGCTAAAGTATTTCAGCGCTATCATTGTTGTTATAAAAATAGTTGTTACATAGTTACTTGTTACTGTTGTTTCAACTGAAAAGTTATATTCATTTGTTTAATCATTTTGCTGATCTTTTTTGATTAGATAATACATTTTGTAAAAGATTGTAAACAAATACGTTTGTTTTTTAGAATCCTTTTCAATGATTTGTAATTTATAGTTATCAAAAGTAATGCTTTGGCAATATGTAACAAATGTTTTATATCATGGCAATAAAGCTTGTTACTACTACTACTACTATTACTACTACTACTACTACTACTACTATGACTACTATTACTACAACTACTACTACTACTACTACTACTACCTACTACTACTACCTACTACTACCACAACTACTACTTGTAAAACTTAAAACTACTTGTTAAGTTATGAAATATCAATTGTATAAATATATCGCATCCTATTGCACCACATAAAACAACATTACTTCCGCTAAATCAAACATTTGACAACAATAAGTTTCTGACTAAAATTCGTAAAGATGTCGTCATCTTAAACTTGATTTACTTAATATGCCAATGTGTATACAGTTGTTACGTCAGGCTCAAATCTCCGAAAAATGCAAATAGTACTTTACTTTTGTCATCAAGAAGTTGTCCAGCTCAACTAACTCATCTGCTCCCTTTACAACTCTTCGACCAGTTGACTTCCACTGCAAGGTGCCAGGAATTACTGTTGCCCGTGACACAGTACTAACGATCTTTGTTTGACCAAGCGCCTCAGTCAGATCTAATAGAAAATAATCAATAGATAATAGGATGAGGTATAATTGAAAGAAAAATTAGAGAGATAGATAACAAGTCAAACTGATATTTCTTGGTGAACTTGCTAGAGGGAAATGTTTTCAGTTTTAAAAACCGAACATTTTTAACTAACTGATGACATTCGTCGTCAAATACATTGACATCAGTGATAACAATATCAATATCAATATGAATAGCCATCACTAGCATCATCATCATCAATAACGCTACCATTACACATCAACATCATTATCACCATAATCATCATCGCCGTTGTCATTATCTTATCATCATCACCATCACCATCATCACCATCATCATCACCATCATCATCATCTTTGTTATCATCATCATCGCCACCGTTATCATCATCATCATCATCATCATCATCATCGCCATCGTCATCATTATCATCGTCATCGCCATCGCCATCATCATCATTATCATCGTCATCGCGATCGTTATCATCATCATCGTCATTATCATCATCGTCATCGTCATCGCCATCGTCATCATTATCATCGTCGTCGTCATCATCATCATCATCATCATCGTCATCACTATTATCAACACCATCTTCATCACCGTTGCAATTATCAATATCATAATAATCAGCGGCATCAGACAGTATCATGATCATAATCATCACAACCATATATAATACTAAAACGTTTGAAGCTTCTGGCTTAGTCCGAGTTCTTAGTCATATTGGTTCACTAACAAATTGATTTCAACGTAGTTGTCCAGCCATTCTTTATATTTTACTCATGTTTCATACATTTCATGGCTGGTTGATCTTTTTAGATCCTACATGATACGGCATTTTGTTTACGGTATTCATCCCTTGCAGACTAAAATGTTTACAAACCTTCTGTGGAGTTAGTTTCTTTTTTCTTTTCCACCTCGATCAATTTTCTCACAGCGTGTTGCTGTAATCCAGGTTCCGACTTCCTTCTGAAAGAGTTTCGACTAATTTTCCTGAAAAACTTCTTTTTCATTCTTCTCGTGTCTCGCTCTGACGCATTCATTGACACAGGCAACGTTGAAATACGAGGCGACGTTTGGTGATCGTTTTTGCGCTGGATTCTCGGGAGTGGTGCGACATTCTCATTTTCATTAGGTTCAACAGCGCTGAAGGATTGAAGCACAAGTTAATAAACAAAAATGATAATCAAGATTCTTTGGAAGATTATTAAATGAAAAGAACTTTACCATCCCTCGTACACTTATGTCCAGAATTGATCGCAGCAACGAAAACTCCGAAATCCACGAAATTTGCAAACGCCACCACAAAAACCCGAAAACTCTGAAATCTCCAAAATTTTAAGATTTTCTTTTTTTTTTAACCATTATTATTTAAGTTTCAAGATTATGTTGTTTTCGTTGTTTTAGTTGAAATGATAAAATCGTGTTTTTCGTTACTGCGGTCGATACAGGACATATCTCTCATACAAGAAGAAACACGTGTCACTATCATTCTATTATTTGGCCTTGCAAATTGCGCAATCTGCGTGGCTACTTTATTATGTTCTTTTTCATTTTTGACACTGTGAATATTAACATAAGACACAAAGAAATATAAAATTTTAAATAATTAATGTATAAGAATGAAATGCAAATAAATATGTATTGTACTGTATTGTATAGGGCTCTATTTTATTACTGCCCTAGTTGCGAAAAACTCCTGTTTATTTCAAAATTAAAAAGATTTTCAAAAAGTACCTCAAAACTTTATTAGTGCCGTTTTGTTTATCAAGCCGAGTAACACTTGGAATAAACTTTTAGTCTTCGCGGGCTAAGAGTAAATAACCTATTTAATTATTCGGAAAGAGTTTATCATTGTAATTCAGTGTGATCTCAAATAATAATTAATAAATAAATAAATAAATAAATAAATAAATAAATAAATAAATAAATAAATAAATAAATAAATAATAAATACTTTATTTAACATCAGTTGCGAAGGAAGTGATTGCCCATTCTTCCTAGCCAGAGGCTAATGCATGATCGCTTGATGGCTCAGATCTTGGCGTGAAAGTCGAATTTGCAGAGGGAGCAAAACCGGAGTACCCGGAAAAAAACCCTCGGCGTCAGATTGAGATCGACAAGTCAGCCCAAGTGTGCGGAGCCTAAGACTCGAGCCCAGGTCGTAGAGGTGGGAGGCGCGACTGATGACCACTACGCCAACCTGACTCCCCTTGACTTAATAACTTGACTTCTATTCTTCATAAAGGATATAGAATAGATAAAGGACTGGACATACCTTCGCAGGGGGGCTGACGCTGGGACAGTTTCAGGGGCACAGATGTCCCACAAGCCTTCCTCTGCAGCTTACAAATGTTCTTATATTCTATTCCGTCAGTTCCACAAACAACTTTCTTCATTTCGTTCTTGTGGAGTGCTTGGCATGAAATATTGCATACACATGTACTGTTCTCACCACAGTTGTAGTTTGTAGGACATAACTTATCATTGCATAATTTGAATGGTGCGTCATGTAGTCGAGTTTTGTTTGAATTCGATGCCTCTGTAAACACGAGAATCAAACACGAATTGGTGTTTCAATCGAATGCAAAAACAGTGTTGAAATCTCTAAAATAAACCTCGATATTTAATTAAAACTAGAGAAGTCAGCGATATCTTCAAAGGGGTAATTTTGTACCGAAAATCATTTAGAGTAGATTTCGAAATAAATTGATAAATAATTATTTTTAACGGAAAGTTTGTTTTCAAAGGAACAATCCTCATCCGAACTATAACTAATGCAGTCTGTCTGCATAGTATTTTATTTCATATTCATTCAAATTTAAGAATATAAAAATTTCCATAAGAAAGGGTTAACAAGTAAATATAAAAATAAAAATTATTTCATAAAAGTAGGTTAGCAGCTGTACAATTTACTTTAAAATCATCCATAACTTCATTTCTAAGAAAGGGATGGCATGCAGTCTGTTGCTTAGTTGGTAGATTTTTGTTGCGCCAAATATGGATTTATACATCAGCCGCTAATCACTAGATGAAATGCTCTTTTGGGTAAAATTTCCGTATTGGGGCGTCCTTTTGTTTAATCATGCAAACTAACCCTCACCCAGACCCTAGTTTCTATAGTAATATACGCGATGAAACTGCATGCATAAATAAGTACGCCCCAGTACGGAAATTATCCCCCCTTTTGCATTAGAGCTTCTTAAACTTGAGTTAAAGACACACACACACAACCAGTAGACTACACATGTAAAGGCAAAAAACACAACTAGTACCATTGCATCTCTCGTCCTTGCACACTTTTATTATCAGCTTCATGTGTCTCGACCGACAATGGCCCAGTGCTTTGCGCTTGTGAGAACTAAATCTTCCATCTAAGGTTCCTGAAATAAAAGATCCATACGAGAAAAGGACCCAGAAGCATTAGACAGGTCTCAACTTTCAAATGAGAAAGCAGGATATTACCTAATTACTTTATACTTCCTTAAACTATATCTCCATGAATGTATTCGTTCAAATGTGACGACCATTTCTACAAGATATTTATGTTGTAGTAAGAAGGTAGTTGCTGGCTCAAATCCGAGATTTAAACAACTATGTGGCATCTTTTTCCGCCGAAGTTATCACGGCATTACATTCTTATGAGGTTGGTAAATACAGAACCACCTTCTCCTGGAAGCTAACCGTTGCGAGTGAGTAGTATATAGGGACTTTAAACAACGAAGATGGTGACGGCGACGCCGACGGCATAAATACAATAACTGCACGTTGGAATGTATCGGGCTGAACACCTGCACGGAGTTATCGCTAAAATTAAAACGTGAAAAGGCCTTTTTTGGAGTTCTCTGGACTATAACAAAAATGTTTCAGCAGTTGACAAACCCAACATTATATCTAAACCCACTACTGTTTCTGAACACTTCTTAACTGCTAATCACTCTGCCT
>JANCMA020571224.1:0-10023 GCA_024336925.2 Zoanthus solanderi
TCCTTCATCCCCTCCCGCCCCCTTTCCCCTCCTCTTGGGTTTTATTGAGGTTTTGTAATAAAAAGGGAATGGCTTCAGTTCATTCACTGCATTATGGTCCTGTGCACGTTTATCAAAGATTAAAAAAAGCACCGTCAAAGATTAAAACAAAAATCCTTTACAGCCAATTGTTAACATTGTCACCTAAAGTTGCTTGTTATAATGATGCAGATTGTAAACAAAGAAATTTGCAAAAAAGGTTTTGCAGATTTCCTTAGGGGAAAAACTTTTTTAAATAAACATTCACAAAACTGCGAAGTATATACACTACTATAGTAACGTGTGCTTTTCCGTGACCAAAAGATGACGTCTAAGACATTATGAAGTCTGACTAGACGTTGATGTTTGGTTGGTACCCAAATGGAACAGTTGGGAGAAGCGGTTGATTTTAGGACTTGAAGGAGAAAGCAACAGGATACTCCTACGACCCTCAATTATTCGTGTATGTTGACGGACTGTCTCTAGTGCGGTCACTGAATGCAGAGGCTGGTTGAAAGTTTGGCTGCTCTTCATAGCCGCCGTGAAATCCCGTTTGATTATGGTGTATAGAAGTGGGTTCACTATCGACGTAATATAGCGGATGGCGATACACAACTGGATCACTTGTCCAGGAAGCGCTTTCATACGAAGCTCGGCGTATAAACTGTAGGCAAAGTACGGAAACCAACAGATTGCAAACAGGGTTGCCATAGAAACGAAAATCATGAGTGGACGATGTCCGTAGCGGATCATGGTGCACAAATGGCCATTGTAGCAACTTTTATTTGAACATTCTGGAACGAAACTAAACGAAAATATTTGTTAAGACACTACAGCAAAAACAACTGAATAATGTCTAACATATAGCATGGTTCAAAAACGATTGTAATTTTAGGATAAATTCCCTGGCGCGATTAATTTACTCTACGTGTTCCTAAACTTATTTTTAAGCCGATGCTTTAAACTTTCGGACTATAGGCTATCTGAAAATATCGACTGTACAGGAGTCGCTTGTGATTTTAAAAGTGATGTTTTTTTTAAACAACTAGAATGGCCACGCAATGGCTGCTAACATTTCTTGGCTCATGCACAATTATTTACGATAGATTTAAGGGGTAATGCCTACTACATAATAACCTTTTCATGTCCAGTAAAGGTGAGGGCGTCTCGCAATGATTGTAGTTCTGGTTTTTAAATAATTAATATAATATATTTAAGGGTTATTTACTGGATGTGAGTAGTTTGTTTACATATACACCCACGCGCTGTCAGTATAATGAACGAGAAATCTGAATAATGACGAGGCGAAAGCCGAGTTCATTATGTAAAATTTCGAGTTCATTATACTGACAGCGCGTGGGTGTATTTGTAAACAAACAACGAACTGAAAATAACTAACCCTTTTAATAAGCATTATTATATATTATAAACATTTAAATAATTTTGACTGGTATAGTATGCATACTCATGGAGACATCTCAGTAGAGGATTTGAATGTAAACTCATCTGATGGAAAGAAATTTTGTTCTTGGTTGACGCGCCAGAAAACACATCGAGTGGTTCAAATTTTTATGAGTAGATCGGTCATTTTGAGGGTCCCTTGGACGGGATCCAAGCAAGTGGACCGATGAGAAAGTTAATTCTTGAATGTGCTTTTCTTGTGGTTTTCAAATTAGAATCCAATTTTGTGATTGCGGCCATAATGATATTTAGTTTTGTCTGAATTAAAATTGACTCACTAGCCTCGTCGTCCTTAAATTGCAAGAAAATAAAAAATAAAAAAAAAAAAAAAAAAAACTTTTTACCCTAAACGAAGCGAGTGAGGCTAATTTGAAAGCAGAAAAAAAAAGGGAATATTAAAGTGGCAGTTATGTATGACAAGATATCAAAAGGCAAAGGAAAACTAGATGGAATTTGAACCCACGAACCTTCCTGATCTAACCATTATATCGAGATGCAGCTGGAGACTCTATGGCGAGTAAGGGTCAATTTTCTGGGTCTCGACTGGCTTATTGAAGCTAAATTGGTAGACAGCAATTCCTTATCGGAAAATAGCCCTTTTTTTTCTGTCATATTTTACTAAGAGCCCATCATCGGGAGCGTTGCATTCTATCACATTCTTGACTGGGCGTTCTGACAGATCTAGTATTCATTTATATATAATTTGGAGATTTATAGCTATCACTGTCGCCTTTCTTCTCAACTGTTTTCTGTATTTCAATCGTTACTCTTTTGACCTTCCTCTCTGTCAGTCATTTTTTTTTCTCCAATTATAGTTTGTGCAAAACTTCAGTAAGTAGGTGATAAAACCGGGAGCACTGATTGGTCAACTATAACTTAATCGTCGTAAGAAAAACGTTTCTAAAAATAACACGTTCTGTCAGATCGATTGCACGGTCACAAACCTAGTATGAGAGAGTAACGCCCCTCTGGTGAGTTTGTTTAACTACTAAATAAATAATTTAAAATGTGTTCGAGGAGCTTGCATGGGTAAAGTCATTTAAAAATAGGTAAATGAGAAAAACAACAAAGAACATGAATAACATAATTATTTCTAGACATCAGTTTGATAAATTGATTCATCGAACTTGAAATATCCGCACTGAAATTCAAAAATATTTACGCATTGAAGAAATCGAATGAAATATTGAAGTGTGCATGAAAATGCTGCATCTGTCAGCATATTAACATCAGGATTTTGTACCAGTTTTCTGATCAAGCTGCGAAAATGTTAGGTTATTAGCTTCTATTTTGGTACCCAGACAAGAGCCTCAACTTTTTCTTCAAATTGGAAAAACAAAACCTAATCCACAGCTTGAAACAATAAGGCTGCCAAAATAATGGGAAAATTCAACAATATTTACAGAATAAACAGGGGCTTATATTTCGAATAAGAATATGATTTTGTTTGTTCTTTGGCTTAAGCTGTAAATGTATAATCTTTACTTTTCTACACAGCAAATTATTTCAAAACATCACTTAAAAACACCTTATCACTAGATGTTGGTTTTTCCTAACTGAGTTAGAAGCAAACATTTTCGCAATAACAAATTGTGTATTTTCATAGTAAAATAAATAACTATGTGCTGTCTATATATTCCATTTTGTATTCAACAATTATTCACAAGAAAAATTTCTAGCCTAAAATTTGCAGAGAAATAAAAATACTTATGGTGACATATTTATTGACGAAATGCAATAGTCTTATAGAAAGAAGTTTGTAACATCTATTTCATATTAATAATATCCGTTTTGAAAAAACGTTGCGATTGAAACACAAACCGTGCTTTTTTTTATTGTTTTGTTTTGTTCTAATTTTTGCTTCCAGTTTAAAAATATCTACTTACTCTGTTGTGATTTCCTGAAAATTCCTTCTACTCATCAGCGAACTGGATGCCTTGACGAAAATTTTCCCAAACATGTAGACGATGAGCAGATATGGTATAAGTAAGACCAAAGGTATAACAACCAGCGTATAAACTCTCTGCTTAGCATAAGTTGACTCGTCCTTCATCTTATCGTATGGTAGCACCCAAGAAAGTGGAATAAACGCAACAAAAGCAGCAAATATCCAGATCGAAATCAACGTACCGAATACCAACTTCTTACGGAAACTGATATGCTTAAACGGATGAACAATGGCTATGTATTTTTCCACTGTTGCCAAAGTAATATGATAAATTGTTGCTACAGCAAAAACTCGGTTTAAGCAAACGGAAGCGAGGCAGTAAGGAATTTTGTTCGGATAAGCCAGTCGACGGCATATGATAAGTAGAGGTGTGGATACCCCAACACTGAAATCCGAAACCGCAAGACTGACTAGAATCCAGTTAGTTGCAGTGCGCAGTCGTGGTTGGCGATAAACCACTACAAACACGGTTCCATTCAATGCGATTACTAAAACCGCTAAAACGATCAATGACCAGAAGAGAGGGTTGTCATCTATAAACGTTGTGCCTGAATTCGAATGGTTCGCGTTTAGGGTGAACCACGACCCGTTTGAGAAATTTGAAGAAAAGAAGTCTTCCATTTAGCTAAGATTCTAGGACAGAAGACAAGAGATGTTCGCCATCTCCAAGAGCACACTTGTAACTATGTTATCCCTTATGACGTGGCCAACATCGGTTCATCAACATGATATTCCAGTAGCAGGGCGATCACGAAAGTCTCTAAAGAAATGATATATATTATTAAATGCTGTAGATATTTCGATACATGCATAATTGGAGATATTTTGCAAAACATTAAATAGGTAGCTAGTCAAATAACCTATATTCAGACACTAAATATTGATTTAAATTCAAGGGGTGCACAGTTTTGTTTTGTATTATTTTATCCCCAAAAACAATTAGATTACTTTGAATTGTTTTCTGCTCTGGGTCTAATAGTCCGTATGGCGCTTATCAACTGTGGCTCCAGCAAAGATCCAGTTCGGGTGACAAGACCTCCTGCTATGATGTAAAAAAACTCACCTGCTACTAAAATAATTTGTTTTGAGGATTTAAATATATATTAATGGCTCGAAAAATATTAGTGACGATTCTGTTTGTTTGGTAAAAGTAGAAAACCGATTCACTTTTTTTTTTAAAAGGATTTTTTTTTTTCTTTTTTTTCTCGGAATCATATAGATTTGCACATAAAGTAGTTTGTATTCCTTTCGTAACCTCTTTTTATTTCATTACATGTATTCGCTCATCAAAACTGCTTTATAGATAAAATTTTTTTTTCTGTTTTTCATATCTAGAAGAAATTGCTCATGCATAATATGCATATAAACTTGAACCGTCATACCAATCTGTAATTTATTGTGATACATTAATGGACATGCTCTTTAAGAAATTCGCCCACTGAGAATTTTTATTGTTTCAAGCAGACTCTTTGTCGAAACAATTGAAAAGGCTTTTAATTTAGGAAGTTTTAATTTGATGCATGAGTCATTAATACTGCAATCTTTGAAACACTATTGTACCAACTTTCTTTTAAAGATTGTTGTCTGTTTTATAGCTAACAGCTATTGAAATATTCTCAATCTTTTTAGTATGTATTTAGTCGGTTGGTGCTTCCGAAATATTTGATAAACAAATAATATGTGGTTGCGATAACATCATTACAGTCAGTAGAGGGCTAAAAATCGTCGTTTAAAGTATATTGAAACCAATGCAACTGTGTGCTGGTCTGGAAAACTAATATTACCTAATCCTGGAAACTGAATTTGAAATATTGCACTGACAGTTATATATAGAGCTTTCCTTTTATAATCTTTTGAAGCACAAACGAGGTAGAAACAGGAACCTATTACTATACTACTTGAGCAATTACGAAAAACTTCTTTTCAAACAAACCTTTACTATGGAAAGTTTCAGTTGCATTTATAATTAAAAATTAATCGAAGCAAAGTGGAGTGGAAGACTCTCTACTACTGGTGTTAGTAATAGCAAAACTATAAAGTATATTTTTTAAACAGAAAGATAATTAAAATATGCTGTACGTTGTACAGAATTATGCGCATGCATGTGTTGTCGTTACCAAAAGTGTTCCTTTTTCAATTTATATTTTGAAGAAGGATATAGATCACTGGCTTCACTGTCTTAACACTTTCATTTTAGCTTTAGATAATACAAAATATTCAACGATAGGTCTAAAACTATAAGTGGACTTTGCAAACGTCTGGTATAATTCCCCACCTACTGGGGTATTATTTTTCATCAAATCCCCCACATTGTCACCGTTAGCTGGGGCACTGGAACTCTGCAAACAACACAATGTATTTGAACAAGTAGATTTCCAACAGCAACACAACGAATGAATCAAACGATGGTTTAGCAAAGCAGATCAGTGATATTACAATTAGGCATAAGAAAAACATTCTCATTTTCAGTCTCCACTGTCTTGCGAAAAAACTGTAAATACAAAGTCTCCATATTTACCCGGGGTGTGGGGACCGTGTACCTACATCTCCCCACATTTACCCTACTGACTCTCTCTTAAACCCTTGAACCCCCGGTGGGGCATGGGCCTGCTTACCTCACTAAATGGGAAAGTATTTATCTCAAAGTTCTCACATTGCCCCAGATATGCCCCCCCCCCCTCCCCCCTTGTAGAAGCCGATGACAGGTCCATAAATACAAATATGAACAAAAAAACTTTGAGCTTGAGTTAATAAATAAAACTGTAAGCGGTAAGTATTCAGCGAAGTAATAAAGTAATGCTCTTTGTGTTCAAGGAAATTCTTCTCCAAGAAAATTTTAATGTTATTCTGTTGTAAAAAAATGTAATCGTTTTTCTTTCTTTTTTTTTTCTAATTTTTATTATTATTTTTTTATTTTTCATGAACTGACCGCGGCATCGTGTTTGTTTTTCCCTACTTGTCCTTATCACGGTTTCAGATGTTTTGTACGCCGCAATGTTTATAAAAACCATTCCTCTAGTTTTAATACCTTTTATCCTTTGAATTGTCGCTTATCCTTTTAGCTTAAGGACTTCCTTAAAATCGACATAATGACGTAAACAAATTAAGAGGAGAAGTGCAAAACATATTGTAATAAGGATAGAAATGAATTATCTAGAAAATGAATCGTGACTAGAAAACAATGTAAACGTTTGTTTTTTTTCTTTAGATATCAAATGATCCAAGGTCACCTCACCCCACCCCCCTAGGAACAAATCTCTTTTTACGCATTCACAAAATGTATTTTACTAAATGCTTTCCTTGGCATCGTGAAGTAGCGAATCTGTAAATCATAACTTCATTTTAATCTCGGATTTTATATTAAATGATATCCGATTTATTTTTAGTACATGGTGTTAGCTTGCTTTGTAGTAAACCAGTCTGAATTGCATTTTTAAAGTGGAATACCTTACTTTGAAGGTCATTATTAAATGTTGTTGAAACATTTATTATCCGCACCCTTTAATGAAGAAACACAAACTACTTTATCGCCAATTTCAACGCTGATTGTTACTGACACTAATCGTCTGTTGTATATAATGACCAAGCCTCAGGGACAGTAGTAGTCATTTTAGGGCAACTAACATTCAATCCTAATAACGTGTTACCAGACAAATAAAACAAAAAAAACAAAAAAAAAATCGAAAAACGCTGCCAAGCTAAGTAAGTATCCACTCGCGAGTTCAATATTGAGTAAAACACAAAATGAAATCATAAAATAGTTTACGAAAATTTTCAATAAAGAGTAGTACGTTTGTAAACTATGTCGTGTCTGAAGCATGCACCCGTATTTATTATAGAGTAAACAAATAAACTGAATATTACTGAAGAATGAAATGTTTTCCTATCTTATTATGTGTACCTTATTATTGCTATAGTTAAAAATTTAGAGTTAAAGAAAAAATAAATAGAAATGAATGAAGATGAAGATGTGCTTGGATTGAATGTATTCACCTTTATATGAACCCGTTTTCGAAATCATCATTTAAGCGCTGAAAGATCCTTTTGTCATTTAACTGATGTTTATTCTAATAGTAGCAATAATTCACGTAAAATTTGTTTCTCTTTTTGAGTCTCTTTTCACTATTAATTACTCCAAATAAAAAAGCTCCCGTTTAGAAGGTACAAGAACTTGCGCATATAGTTTTGTTAAGAGTTTAACAAAAACCCTTGTCTGTTCACCCTTGTCTTCGGCTTTTTCCATTGAGATGTACCGTATGATATCTACTTTGTAACACTTAATTGATTTTTTTTTTTACTTTTTTTAAAATCTGAAAAATGTTGCTAGTTCGGTCGTTGCACGCTTCGCAATTTATTGAATATTTAACATTTACAAAAATTATTTGTTGAATTTATTCTACATAGATGGGAAAAATGACCTGAAAGAAATTAAGAAGTAAAGGAATCAATAACTAACCTTGAGGTTTTTACAAAACAATTTGTCAAATTTTGACAAGGAGTGTGTGGGTTACCATTCAATTCTATGTTTTCTTCTGAGATTGTTGTCTTGCAGCATTTCAAGCTGAGGATCAACGTGGAATGGGAAAGATAATGAGTTCTTAACAGAAAATGTTGTGTTTGTCGTTAATCGAAGTCGTCATCAAATAGTATTAAAAATGTTAGCCGTAGGCTGTTGATATATGCTCGCGGCCTCTCGAAACACACATACACGTTTGTAATAACTATAAATACTAAAATTTTCAATGACGAAAACGTTGTTATCTATTACGCACTATTCTAATTGAAAGCAACTCCATAGCTTTTTAATCACGTTTTACCAAAATCTTGTTCGATTACTTTAGTGTTGTGCTGTTCCAGTATGGAGATTAGTGACCTTTAAAAGCTGGTGAAAAAACAATTCCAAGTGTACACACCACGCTTTTGACCTGAAGATGAAATTCGACTGTTAGAGGCAAATTACCAAATTTAACAAACAAAACTACGTGAATTCATCAACATTCTTTCTAAATGATGTCGGTAATGATGTATCAGGAACGCTGAAACAAGAACTAAAAACTTAGCTAGGCTTAAAAGAGAAGGAAACAAGTTTTTTTTTTTTTCTTTTTTTTGTCAGTTTTTTAAAAGATGTTCCCTTATTAAGTGATTATCTCAAAGCCAAATGTACGGTAGTTTTTGTTATCTCATGAAAAATGATAACAGTTATGTTGCATTGGCTTTTGAAGAAAAAAATAGTCGTTTCTAAACCAAAATGAAAATGAATTTATTATCTTAGTAGCACTAATAACAGCACTATCAATGCTAATTCTATATCTTTTTGAAAAGTTGATCAATGCCAGGTGCCATAATTTGACAAGCTAAAAAATTTTTTTTATACTTTCAAATTTATTCTGCTAGTTGTTTTAAGGAATAGCTGGATAGAGGTGATAGAATGTAATTATGAAAAAAAAAAATCCCTGAATCTTGCGGCATTAGTCATCTTTTAAAACGGTTTATCGTCCCCTACGTAAGTACAACAATGAACAAAACACTGAATATAAATACTGTTTTAATCAATTGTATTTATACCAATGATCTCAAAAATGAAAAACTTAAGTCTTAACAGGATGAACATAATCGTTTATAGGGTTCAAGGCTGAGATTACACCTGGCTTATAATTTTTATTATTATTTTTTTGAACTTGTGAAAGTTTAAGACAAAATTCTCATTTTAAAAGTTTAGTCTATTATAAGAGGTCAAAACTTCGACTATCGTGTTTCAAGCAAATAAGAATTTTTTTTTAAGAATCGTGGGAAAAAATTTATTTGTTTAAAAAAATTCATCTTATGGCGTTTGTAAGGTAAAAGTTACTAAAATAGCTTTCAAAACATTATTGAGTTCATTGCATTTGCAAGCTAGCACAAGGCGTAACTTGGATGACTTAAGGTTGATTTTTTTTTTTTTATCATCCTTGTACATAACTCCAATTTTAGTATATAAGGAATTAATTGTTGCGTCAGTCGTTATTGACCTTCATAAGAACAATGTGTACACTGTAAATGTAAGACGTCAGCTCCTTGCACTAACTGATAGCTGCGATAATCATAAAATTTCTAACATTTATTGGCTTAATTGTTTGAATCGTTTTGTGGGAATTTGAATTTGATAAAAAGTATTGTGCTATAACTATAGAAAGGTTTACGTACTGTCAGTACGAAGTGAGGTAGAACTGGGAAATTCCGGGAAATATCTGACTTATAATATAATGTTGTCATTCACACTCAAATTTTTTCCCAAATTTATTTTTAAGTAGTTTCTTACCAGCTTTGCAACTGATAAAGAAAAGGTTGGACAGGCGTCTTGATGAAAATAATTATAATTTCAACCTGACAAAGTATTACATACAGTTTTTTGTCCCTTACTAGTTTACACATGGATGGACGGAATAATATATTTATTTTTAAAATTCAATTTAAAAAAGTGCAAAGTTTCCCTTTCTCTGAGATTTTTGGTTATGTTTATTGCCAGCTAGGATTTTGGCGTAAACTTTTCTAAACGCTGGCACCTCACCTTAACCTTAGAAGCCTCGAGGGGAGTAGGGGAGGGGGATTGGGGGGGG
>JANCMA020571328.1:0-10022 GCA_024336925.2 Zoanthus solanderi
CCCAAAACTATAAATTACCCCCTTCCCTTTAACAAGATTTTTAAAAATATTCAGGCTCTTTGCCTCACGAATATTCGTGCTCAGTGTATTCCAGTTATTGCTAGCAAAGTTGATTGACGTTTATGTCATGCAGATTTATCATGCAGAGGTCTCTTCATCACAAAGAGAAAAAAGATGTCCTGGATTACATTTGACACTTAGGTGCAGAGAAGCAGAATGAGAGCAAAGACCACAATGCAGTGCACCAGCAACGGCTCGAATCCGGAGTTCAGCACGCTAACCATTACGCCATTCCAGAAAGTGAAACGATAGGTTATGAATTACATTCAGATCATTTTGTATAAACAGTGAAATGCTTAAATTAACGCCGACTGTACTCGCCTTACTCAGTTTCATGTAGCAAGTAGTTGTGAGTAACCATTTTGACCTTTAAACGGCAGTTAGAATAAATGTTGTAAACAGCAAAGCCTCAAGCTTACGTGACAAAACCAAAAGGTCCGAAAGATAGTATGGGAAGAATGAGATTTAGTATAAACCTACTAACGGTCTAACACGTATCCGGCATTCTGATTGGATACTCTACTAGAGGTCTATTTGTGATAGCCTACTAGTAGAAAAAAGATGGCGGATCAAAATAGCAATGATCTATAATAGCTATAATATCAGAGGATTTCATCGATAATTTAATATGTACATCCTTTTTTGACCGATTAGTAGGTTTATACTAAAACAATCAGACCTCTCGTCTTCATGGACTACGAGTTTGAATAGCCCATGAGGCCGTAGGCCAAATGGGCTATTGACTCGTAGTCCATTCGTCCTCGAGGTCTAATTGTTAAATAGATATAATGACATGACAAACGTATTTAGTATGCTTTGACTGTTTTCCTTCTTTTAAGACATATGGAAACGAGGTACTGGGTTGAAGTAAAAGATAAAATAAGCCTCTTGAAAAGACTTATCAAGGAGAAAGGCAAAAAATCAGGGAGGAAGGAGAAAAGGCCAAAAAAGGTGGGGAGGATGGAGAAAAATAGGGAAAAAATAGGGAGAAAAGAAATTTAAGGGGGGGGTAAGGGGGGATCTTGGCACGATTCACGATTTTCTTCTAGATCACGGGTAACGGACGCGGCCTGATTCACGAATCACGGATTTTTATTTTCACTTATTACGTTTCACGAATAATAAAAAAGAGGCTTCACGGTTTCACGAAGAAACCCCTTACACCCCTGATTTAACTGTCGGTTCCTCTATCCTCTTAAATAGTATCTCGATCCGCAATGTGTACCAGTTTACGGAAACTTGTTCTCCTTTCGTATTATCGTTTAAACAATTTCGAGTTCAATTCTTTGATTCGTTTAGGAAATTCGTTTAATTGTTTGCTATTATTAATGCATATTCGTTTGACAATTTAAAGCCAAACTGAGAAAACTTAAGGGAAATCTGGAATAACAGTAAACACTCTCACTCTTTGAAACGAACATTGAACGAGAATCCTGTGAAAGATGCTAGTTTTGCTCTGAATTGTTTTCTTGTGAGCAGTATCCGTGAGTAGTGTCATTTGATTTATCGTCGTCGACCTGACAAAAAATATGTATCCCACAGTTCCTTACGTCACCAGCTAAAATTAGTTCTTGGTTCATCCACACTAAAACATGACATGGTGTATGTTTCGAAGCGGGAGGTAGACGTATCGGGAGTGCATGCTCTATCAAACGTTATTAGTTATTAGCAAGCAAAAAACGGATGGATTTACTAAGTCTGCAGATTTCGAACTACAGAAGAAGTAAAGTAAGAAAAATGTTTAAAAAAGCAAGTATTTGTATGTTTACTCTACTGTTTTAAACAAAAGTGTTATTGCCTTGTAACTTATTGCAGTATAAGTGTGCTATTATAACTTGGGATTAAAGGAAAGTCTCATAGACACTACATAATTAAATGTACGTGCATGCCGAATAACTCAACAGCCTTTATTTAAACTTGAAATGGAATTTAAAATTCTCATATTCTTAATTGAAGTACGCATTACAAAACAAGTGGGTTTTTAGCCCTGCTCTAAAAGACCCAATACTGTCCATTTTCCTTAATTCCAAAGGGAGCTCATTCCAGAGGCGTGGCCCGGAAACTGCAAAATCTCTGTCACCATACCATTTGGTGTTAATTGCCATAACCTCTAAATACTCCATTGATGAAGACCTTAAAGACCTAGCAGACTGCTTAAACTTAAAAAGATCAGTAATATAAGAGGGTGCGAGACCGTTAAGTCCTTTAAAAACTAAATTTTCAGGCAACCAGTGTAAACCTATAAGTGTCGGAGTTATGTGTTCAAATTCTCCCTTCAAAGTAAAGATTTGGGCGGCAGTATTTTGTATCAATTGTTGTTTCTGTATCTGATAAGCGGGGAGTCCAAATAGAAGTGAATTACAGTGATCAAGTTTTGAACTAACAAAAGCATGTATTATTATTTTAGACGAGGGCTTGTCTAAATACTTTCTAATTTTACTAATGTTCCTAAGGTGAAAGTGTGTAGATTTACCTATATTTTTGACATGGTCCTTAAGTGACAGATTGCTATCCATGATGGCGCCAAGATTTCTTTCTTCAGATGACGGTGCTATATCCTCATCTATGACATGGACGTTGTCCAGAGCAGGTCTTGCGCGAAACTTTGAGGTAAGAAGTAGGAGTTCAGACTTGTCCAGATTCATCTTCAAGTTATTATGGACCTTCCATGTGTTGAAGTCAGTGACGCACATCTCGACTTTATCCTTGGCCATCTGCAGCCTTCAGAGTCGGTCTTGAAAGAGACGTAAAGTTGAGAGTCGTCTGCATATAGGTGATATTGGAGATCATGCCGCTCAATGATCCTAGCAACAGGGTAGGTGTACAATAGGTACAGAAGGAGGCCGAGGACGGATCCCTGTGGTACTCCTCGATCTAGATCACGCAGAGACGACTTACAGCCTTCCACACTGACATACTGCTTACGCGACGTAAGGTAGGAACGAAAATAGTGTAAGACAGAGGGTAGAATGGAGTGGTCAACAGTATCAAATGCTACTGATAAGTAAAGAAGCAGCAGCATCACAGATTGACGATTGTTAATGGCACAAAGGATATCACTTTGAACTCTGATAAGGGCTGTTTCTGTAGAATGAAATTTCTTATAAGCAGATTGGGGTGATTCATCTAAACTGTTGGTAACAACATGATGAGTTAGCTGTTCAGTAGCAGCCTTCTCCACGACTTTTGATATCATGGGCAGATTAGAGATGGGCCGGAAATTAGGGTACTCCTCATGGTCTGCACCAAACTTCTTCAGGGTTGGGTTGAGGGCTGCTAATTTCAGCGCTTCAGACATAACTCCCGTCGAAAGAGACACGTTCACAATCTGAGTTATGATAGGTAGCAGTGTACCAAAGCAGCCCTTAAGAATAATTAATGGTACTGGGTCCACAAGACTTGGACATAGGTTTGGATGTCAGTGCTCTCACTTCCTCCCCAGTAACTTCATTGAATTGGCAGAGTTCTACAGGACATGGATCATCAGCATGAGGAGAGGGCACAGCATTTATCTGCTTGTCACTCAGACGGCGACATATTTTCACTATTTTTTCAATGAAAAAATCAGCGAAGCGATTAGCCAACATATCTTTACTCGCGGCAGAAGGAAAACGTTCTATCGATTTGTTTTGAAGAAACTTGCTGACAGTCTGGAAAAGAACCCTCTGGTTGTTAGCATTGTCTTGAATCATTGAAGTGCCTTCCAGCACTGATAGACATAATTAATACGATCTGTACCCGAACCAGTAGTACACCAATTTCTTACCAGACGCCACCTTTTCCGCTTTTCTTCAGCAACTTTCGGTGTGTACCATGGAGCTGATGGTCTGATGGTAATTTGCTTTGTTTTTAACGGGGCATGTTTATCAAGCATCGACTGCAGGACATCATTATATTGATCAACCAAGGATCCTAAGTCCGAGAATGGTTGCTTGAATAACGGTGATTCCAGGGTGTCATCAGAGAAACAGTTGATGTTAATATTAGGTAACTTCCGGTCGTTAACAAGTTTCTTAGAAAACTGTTGTTTCAACAACTTTAGATCACAATGAATAGCACAGTGTTTCGATATTACTGGATCACGAACCGTGAGTTCTTTGATTCCAGAGTCCTCCGATCTCGTGATCAGAAGGTCCAGGGTGTGGCCATTCCTGTGTGTAGAAACCCTGACATGCTGTTTTGGATCAAAAGCTGAGAGGACGTTGGCAAACCTCTTAGCATACTGATCATTAGCGTCATCAACATGGAGATTGAAGTGACCAATAAGAAGAATAATACCCGCAATTTCCGCGATGACCCGTTCTAGCAACCTTGAAAACTTCTCATAAAATAACAACGCGGCGGACTGGAATGAGATTATCCTACACACGAAATTGATTTTTCTGCATAATACAGGGTCCATTGCAAATCTGCACTGGAATGGTGTGGCAAGAATCCCTCAATTGTTGGTTTTCCGGGTGATTGGAGCGCAAAGTTATCCAATCGGATGGATCACGACCGCGAATAGTTGATTTCCTTTGAGTATGACGATGACTCGTAGTTCGTACAGCAATGCGATTGGAAGTCGAGTCTGGGCCGGGCAGTGGGTGGACATCGCCAGTTCTTTCGTTCCTGTTGAGACAAAGAAGTCCAACACCGCAATCTGTATATGCCATTGTGTGGCTGTAGTCTCCATTTCATTGGAAGTGATGTAACTTTCTGAGTTTGCAGAAAGTTTTGAAACGGCAAAACAGTGAAATAAAACTAAGATAATATTTTGAAACGGCAAACACTGAAATAAACCAGAGAATGTTTAGAAACGGGAAACAGTGAAATAAACCAGAGAGAATATTTTCAAACGACTAACTAAAAATTGATCTTCAATTTCAACGAACATGACTGTTATTAAAGTGAACTTGACTCTACAACTTTGATAACATTGTTCCACAATTAAGTGCTCAAAATACTTTTACTCCAGCGAAAGTTGTAATTTATCAGATTATACACAGTGATTTGGCAAACTTTTTCACGCTCGTCCTGAAATGTTTCCGCCTCTAAAACAAGTTTGAAGTTCGGTTTCTTGTGCAGCATTTTGCGACGTTTTTGTTCGGTTTTTCTGTATCATGTTATAAAATGGAATACAAATTTCTCGTTCTTTGTGTCGCCAGCGAGTGGGTGTATCTGTAAACAAGCCACTCACATCAGAGACTAACAATTAATTATTGGTGAATACAAACCATAATCCTAGATTTTGAAGCGGGTTCACAAAAAAGAATGAGTTGGAAAAAGGCGTATTGAACTAACGTTAACACAAGTGGAAACGGATCGGCCACATCCTCAGAAGACCCGCTGACAACTCCACCCAACAAGCCCTGGAGTGGAATTCTCAGGGAAAGAGAAGAAAAGGGAGGCCTGTTACCAGAGGAGAACGGCGGACCCTGACCTCTAAAGAAACCGGATGTCATAAAAGGAGAAGAAAGAGGGCTGCTCAGGACAGAGATGGCTGGAGAAGCGTTGTGAATACCCTACGCTCCACCAGGAACGAAGAGGATAAAGCAAGTAAGAAAGGCAATATAATTCTTCCTTGGGAACTGTAGACTGAAATTCGCAATTTCATATATTGAAACACAAAGTCAAAATGTCCTCTCAATTAAATTTATCTTGATGACGAACGCATTAGACACTGCTTGACGAATTAGTAGCTCGCTCATGCATTGAGCTGCTTCCATTAGACAGTCCAGCAGTCGTTATCCGTGCTGAACCTGCACCAGGGTTTAATACCATTTTCAGTGATGACCCCTTACGACAGCACCGAATCACACTAGATACCGGGCGAACCAAGAACATAAACGAAAACCCCGTAACGGAGAAACAGTACAGGAGCTAGAGAATCTTGTCTTCGACAAGAATGGAACTGCTAAACCACTTTTACTGACAGCCGCCAATGCCATTCTTTACTCTTGCATTCGTAGTCGCGGTCATTCTGAAAGGTAGATGTGGACTCAGAGAGACCAATTCTTCTTCGCTTTAGCACGTAGTCCGCGGTTTGTAAGGTTTAAAAATAAATGTTTCTATGCAAGCAGTTAATTTCTTTTCCCGGCAATCATAGCCATTATATTTTGTTTCATTTACTTTTTACAAATTTCAGGAAACAAAATTGTTTTTGTTTTTTTACTGCGGGAGATTTGGTACAGTTTTATTAAATAGCTCTTCCAGTTTCCTCCACCATCACGGACAAAACATTTTGAAATACGGACCTTGAGAGATTGAGAATTCCGTTCATTCTTAGGGGCAGGCGTGTAGCACAGATGGTAAGTGCGCTGCCTTCTGTGCTTGAGGTCCCCAGTTCGATTCTCAGTGGCTCCAACGTCTGTTCCGACTTTTCTCTGATCTGTGTAGCTGTAGCTTTAAATACCCGTAAAATGGAGCACTGACAGAGGGAGGGGGTAGAGGGCGCACCGTCGGCTTCCATTGATAACAGTTCTATGAACTGACGGAACTATACCGACGTTAAATAAAGGAACCTTTAACTTTTTTTTTTACCTTTCATTCCGGTTGTTTGGCCACTAAGAACGCTATTCTTAGAAAGTCTTGCAAATAGATGCGAAGAAAACGTCGATTATTTTTTCTTTACTTTCACTTGTTTCATTCAAACGCAATAGTTTACATAAGAGATCCATATTTTTGCCAATTTACTTCAGGTAAGCGTTTTATACCATGATTATCATGCATATCTGACTCGTTTTGGACAAAATAGGTCGACAGAACTGAAGTATACTGAAGACAATGTCCTGCGGCGACTCCAGAAAAACAAGAAAAAGTATTTTCCAAGTGGTATTCTTATCATTCTTACTTAAACACAGCTACATTTACGAGTGATCAATATGTATTGAAACAATAGTAAATAAAAACATGTTTATTATTTCTTCTGTTGTCTCTAACACCTAACTTCTCGTGATCTTTTAAGGTTGCTATAAAAGCCTTTATACAGTATTGTTGAACCTCATGCGTCTGACACTGAATGAAAGCCTAAAAACAAGTCTGTAGTATATACTGTTTTTCTTGCCCATAATATCGCCATAATAGCTAAACACTAATAATACCTGAACATACCTCGCAATACATAAGTGTAGTGCCTGCAATAATGATGCATAAAAAATGAGGACTTGCTGATTTCACAACCTGAAGAAATCGGAAGAACCAAGATAAATCAAGATTAACTGACCGATAAATCAGATAACCGGATGAATAATATTATAATCAGATAAATCTTATATAGCCTAGTCAGAAAGGTGCCAGTCTACCGTACGGGAGGCTCGGGTTTGCTAATATTCTGTCTCTTACATCGAGGGCATGTCTTGATTTTTCAAATAATTATGGTACGCGCTGTTGCGGACTACCTCAGCTGCAGTTGAACTTGCATTCGCTCATTGTAAAGCGCTTAGAGCATTGGATTAACACTATGTAATTACATGTTATATTATCACTATTATTATTATTATTATTATTATTATTATTATTATTATTATTATTAGTTTAGAAGATATTGAACAGGCATAACTATAAATGCTGAACAATTACTGTTCATCAGCATGATACCTAAACTGTGTACAAATCTACATTTGGTTTCAGCTCCAGTAACAGCAATCATGCATAGTCATTCAGATCTGTTCATTTTTAATGTATCTGATTGCAGTGAGGTGCTTCAAACCATTCAAAACATTGAGTAGATATCATTTGTGTGCTAGTTACTAACTTAAAGCTACAAAAACAGGCACTAAGCAGGAACCAGTTGGTAGCGGGCATCACTCCTTGATATCTTCAAAAATGGCCACTTCCAACGTGGCCTTTATAGTGCCTGCTTTAACAGCTTCAAGTTTGATACAAGTACGTTTATGCTATCTATGTTTAATGATTATCATTTAATCAACATCCCACAAGCATTATGCTGCACAGTATTACTTATTTTTCGCTGTGGGATACCAGTTTGTTAGCTAAATATTTAATGATCAAGAGGCCAAAAAAGGTCGAATTAGCTCTTCGTGCTAACAAGATCCAGCTGAGACAGCTAGCTCGTTAAGGGTAAGCCCCAGAGCTGTGTTGTTCAAAACTGGATTGAATTTAATCCTGGGTTAAGCAAAAATTACAGCAGCAATTTTGTCTCTAAAGAAAAGATTACGGTTCTTATAAAATACGGTACGGTTCAGATCTTCCAAGGAAAAACCTTATTAATTCCAAATTTACGAGTCAAAACCATGAGTTAAGAATTCAACCCTGGATTAGCGCTAATCGGCTTTTGAACAACAGGGCCCTGCCCCCGAAACAGCTGTCCATGGCTGCTATCTTTAGGGCTCACTATTTTTTCTACACTAGATTTAAGGGGTAATGCCCGCTACCAACATGGTCTTAGTACCTGTTTTTGGTGGTATCAAGTAACTGCAAACACGCACGTGCTATCTACACTTAATGATATTTATTTAAGCCACATCCCAAAAACATTGTATGCGCATTCAAAACATTGGCTTTTTGATAATAAAGAAGGGCAAGAACATGTACGTACTAGAGTTTTTCCATATCTTTTCTTTAAAAGAGCTTGCAGAAATTTAGGAACCTAGCAGTTGGAATGATCCCTTCGCTTTTGCGAAAACCGCTCTTGCTGTTTTAAGATAGTTTGAATGGGTTGATCGATCATATTAAACTGTTCATAATTTGAATCATAGGAGGGGAAGCAAGAATAGAAAAGCAAGGATCCAGGATGGGGTGAGAGGTTTGCTTTAAAGTCATTGTGATAGAAATACCGCAGATAACCATAAGCTATCATATATAATACAACTTTTATGATTTTGTGTAACACATTCAGTGTAGGTACGGTATTTATTTATGCATAAATTCTTTCTAAGCAATTGAGCTACAAATGAAATTTTGTTGGAAAACAGGTTTTAAAACTAAGTTTTAAGTTTTCAAGCTACTTTCCCCCTTTCCATTGATTCCATTTTGCTTCTTATCAACATTCTCTCCCCCTGGTAGTTATAAGAAATTGCTAGTCTTCTACTAGACAGACAGAAATGTTAACTTTTTGATTTTTTGACTCACCTTTATCTGTCTGAAATACAGTACAAAACCTAAGACTCCAAAGGCAAAAAATATCGTAAGCACCGTGAAAGCCAAGAGGGACTGACGCAATGGCCAGTTATACGTTACAATACAAGGCGTGTCATTAACACACGTGGTACAGCCTGGTCGGCACCTCAGACACTGATAGGAGCTTGGATTCGTGTAATAGTAACTGTTGTTGTTCATAGCAGCGTATTCAATGATTGTGCCGTTGAAATAGTTGCCACCCGAAGTAGAACCTGGAAGATAAAATCCAGGCCTACACTCGCACTTGTATGATCCAGCTCTGAAGCCGAGACCGTGAATTGGTACGCACTGTGGAGAAAGTGAGGGAGGAACAGATTTGTATCCATCATTTTAACCCCCACATACACATAACAACATCCCTATCAATTATTTCAATTTACTGTCTATTTCTATTTCTATTTCTTTTTGCAAGAATTCTGTTATCGTCGCATTCATATATTGCCCGGAATTATAATTCAACAATCATTTTTACTATCAAATCACGGATCACCATTGCTTAGATTCGACCACGTGATTTTTTTGAAGGGCAGAATATCAGGGAATATAGCAGGGCAAATATCGAAAGTAACTGTCAACATAAGAAATACAGAAGTTGTCAACACAAGAATTAAGGGAGTCCTCAACATTTAAAGAAACGCGGAGTTTAGCTTTAATTTATTTTCAATTACAAATGGCTGACAATTCAGCTTCTCGATTCGGAGAAATACAAAATCCTACAATCTAATAAAATGCTTGCTTTTCCAAAAATTATTTGGTTTGGTAATTAGGTAAGTGGTTCAATATTACCGCAATCCATCCAAAAACAATTTATACGCAGGGCAAGGGCAAATAAATTCTGGGGG
>JANCMA020571436.1:0-10022 GCA_024336925.2 Zoanthus solanderi
TATTCACCTAAAACCACAATCAGAAATGTCAATGAGCTTAGATATAATCTTTTCTGTGCCAAGAATGGCGAAATCGAGTCGCATCAGTTACCACCATGTAAAGATGGCTTTCGCAAGCATGCAATGAGAGCAAACTACCAAGCGTGTGTTTGGAGGTGCAGTTTGCAAAGGAATTCTTCAGTACCTGATCCAGTTGGATATAGTTGGAAGATGGCAAATTACACAGAAAACGAATTATCTCTAGATATTGACTGGATGGATGGAAAGCCTGCCCCAGAAACTGTACCTGCTTGCATGCAAATGTTCGAGATTGTGAAAATCAAGCTAAAACAGAGCAGGAAGAACAATTCACTGACGATCAAGAAGATAGTGAAAAACATAGCGACAAAGATGTGAAGACAACAGTGGAGAATACAGTGAAGATGAAGATTAGAAAACTGTAACAACCATAGAAAACCACAACACAAGGTATTTCTCAATAATTAGATATCAATTGAAAAAAAAGTTTTAATTTAAAATACAATATACTTAAACTAATAACGTTGACTGATAAGTGTCCTGAAAAAACAGAGAGGTCCTGGGTACTAGTAATAGTACAGGGCTGTGCCGTGACTAAAGTGATATGTTTCTATTTTAGGACACTTCCAGCTTTAATTCAAAATACTAAGACAATAATTGTACACTTTTTACAAAGGCTAGTGAAAGAAATCAACATAACTTATACATTTATACTTATGAATTGTACAGAAACTTGACGGAAATAGAATGTCAGCCATATGTACTTGATCTCTTGTCATATTTATTTACTAATCGAGGATATATTATTATCCCTATAAGCTAGCTATTATTATTTTAGCAAAAACAGCCGAAGAGGGATGGGGTTAGAAAATCGTCAGTTACCCCCTGAAAATGACACCCTTTACAATGCTATCACACAAAAACATAAAGTTGGCATGTCTACCTACATCAAAACATGCATCAGCCTTTGTCCCCCTGAGTGGTACCAATCTGCCCAAATTCGGGTCCTGGCTCATGGACTATTTAACGATTGCACGAATGCACCAGACGAACTTGAGACGATCGAGAATCGACTGCAAATTTTCTGTTTACGCCATGAAATCCTAACTCCCCAACATACGCTATAGCTCTCCCAGAGCTAAGAACTTTGAAGTACATGTGTGTTACTATGCCACTCATGGTCGCGCTTGAAGTAGAGGCATTTGTGATAGTCAGTCAGTCAGCCGGCTAGACAAAATTGTTCAAAAGCTAGTGGATAAAGCCAAACCGGAACTTCTTCCCGCGAAACATCAAGATTCTCGGGAAACAAAATATATGTTTCCCGAGGGAGCAGTCATTAAGTCTTTTGTTATATAGCATAAACAATAGCATAAACAAATAAACCACAATTATTAAATTTTCCCGGTCTCAAATATGGCGCGCGACAGCAATGTTCACCGGTCAGTGAATAATTTTCGAGATGTCGACCAGCCAGGGAACATTTGATTTGAAATCATCCGCGCGACCGCTCGATTTAGCCAAATGAGAACGCGCATTCGAGTCGAAAACGCACTAGCTAAATTGCAATAAAAATTTCTGTTAACTTCATTCCGTGGTTTGGAACGTTCCAAGTTGTTCTCAGCTAGCCTTGACTGTGTGTTGCACTAACTCAAGTTTAGCGAGTTTGATTCAAAACAAAAATCAAAGTATTTTCTTGGACATTAGGGACTATCCACAAGTTTTTAAAGCTAATCGCCGCCTAACCGTTTTTAAAGCTAACCGTTAGCCTAGTTGGTTAGGTCCCAGTCTATCGTGCGGGAGGCTCGGGTTCGATTCCCGGTCGGACCAACACTCAGGGTCTTAAAATAATTGAGGAGAAGGTGCTGCCTTTGATCTAACATCTGCAAATGGTTAGACCTTCGCGTCTTCTCGGATAAGGACGTTAAACCGTAGGCCCAGTCTCTCTATCTCTCTGTCGAGGGACTTAAAAGAACCTACACACTTCTCGTGAGGGCACTTCTTATCGGCTGCCAAACTGCGCCATAACATGTGAGCCGCTCAAGCGGACTTTCTAAGACCCTCAACCGTTCAAACCTGTAGTTATTTGTAAAGCGCTTAGAGCTTTAGGATAACCCCTGTATAAATATTGTATTTATTTATTTTTTTTTTGAAAAGCAGAATTGTTTTGTCAAGGACCACTATTCTTACAAGAGATATCATGACTAACGTGAACTGAGAGCCAAATTTACGAGAACCATGTGAGGCAAGAAGTCGCAGCTATAGTGAATTGGGGATTTTAATCTGAGGAAAAAACACATTTTTGACTGCAAATTTATTAAGCTATTCGTACTTATGAGTCTTTCGCTTAGAAATTATTTGAAGTCATTGGATAGCTTCAGTTAGTGACCATTACCCAGGAGTCGTACAGGTTTAGGAAAATTTTGGAAATTAGAGATAAATTTTCTAGGAGCCGCACATACTTGTAAAAGTTGATCTTGTACTCAAAAGCTATGGAAAAGTTTTGGAAACCTTAGTCTTGTACTTAAAAGCTATAGAAAAGTTTTGGAAACTGAATCTTTTATTCAAAAGGTATGGAAAAGTTTTGGAAACCTTAGTCTTGTACTTAAAGGCTATAGAAAAGTTTTGGAAACTGAATCTTTTACTCAAAAGGTATGGAAAAGTTCTGTAAAACTAAATCTTGTACTCAAAGACTATGGAAAAGTTCTGGAAAACTTAGTCTTGTACTCAAAGGCTGTGGAAAAGTTTTGGAAAACTGACTCTTAAACCTAAAGACTATGGAAATGTTTTGGAAAACTTAGTCTTGCAGTCGAAGGCTGTGGAAAGGGATTTTTAACTAGTTTTCACGGCAAATGGATCTGTAGTTTGATATACAAATTATGAGAGAAGAGTAGTGGCCAAAAGAAATACTACCCATTTTTAATGGTGTTTAAAAAAGGCCTTTACCTGCTTCCCAACACGCATGCGCTCATTGTGAGCACGAGGTTAATTGGCAGGTTTGAAAAAGTTAATAATTTTATGGAAAATGCGTGGAAAATTCAATTTTGGCGATCTAATGCGGTACTGTATATAATAAGCTGAAGCGTTTTTATAACAGCTATTCTCTGAGGATTATAATCTTTTACTCTTAGGTTTTGGCTATGAACGAAGAAAATATTAAAGCTTTGTACAGAAGAGGCATTGTGAGTATTGCTTTTGAATAAGTGTCTAAAAACCCTTGTTGAAGTATTTTTTATTAAAGCTATTGAAATCTTTCAGCGTGTAAGAGAAGCTCATTGTTTGATCAACTCTATTGCTAGCTAGGTTGAAAAGTTATATTGTTTCTGTAGGGAAAGTATAAAGCAGAAGTTTCCATCGTTAGCCCTGCTTTGACGAAGAGCTAACGCTCGAAAATGTCACTGAGATTTTTGCCTTCCCTACGCCGATAATCGACCTAGAGTTAATCAAACCAAGTGTCCAATCAGGCTTTTATTCATACAATACTCGATGTTTTCTGTTTTATAAGAAGCAATCGCTTCTCCCGTCGCCATTACTCTGACAAAACCATAATGCAAGCGTAAATAAGTCACCTGTCCGCAGATGATTGTTTGGCCAATTACAAATAAGACAAATCTTGTTTATAGTTGGTTTGCTCCATAAAAACCTTTATTTATTTTTTTTTTTTTGTTTATGTTCGTTCCTGGCAACTGCAAGCCCTTTTGTGAATAATTTAGGAATATATAGACAACTGAACTTCCAATATCGCTGTCCGTTTACTCTTATCGTAGGCGTATCTAGCTTTAAATGAAATGGAAAAGGCAGGAGAAGATTTAAGGAAGGTAGGCATTTTTTAACTTTGAATTGTCTTATAAGTGAAACTCTTGAAACGCCCGCCCTACAACACTTACGGCGATAATCACACATTTCAACCTTCAGTTATCTGAATTACAGTTACTCTGACGAAAGGCAACCGTCGAAGCGTCAGCTTCTAAATACACTACTTACGATGATGATCCAACATTTCAACTTTGAGTTGTCTAAAGTACAGCTACTTATGTGCGGCACAGCTATAACCCTTGAAAGGTCAGCTCCTATAACACACATACTAAACTAAATAGCTAAATCCTTTACGAGCCAGGTGGCCCATGGAGCCGACGCTTATCTCCGGTTTTCTTGTAGTGTTAAGCGGATGAGAGTCTTTGACTTCTCCTGGGCGGGACACTAATCCATCGCAGGTTAGCTCCCAGCAGATGCTGGTACTCGTTTACCTACCCCGGAAAGATGGAAAGCTGAGTTGGCTTAGGCGGAAAACAAGGACACACAAATTTTTTAAGCTCTGCAGAGACGGGATTGAAATGGGGACCTTGTGGTCGGAAAGAACAGCGCCAATCATGCCCGCCCATAACACACACACACTCGAAACGTGCTATAACATACTTACGGTGACTATCAAACATTGCAACCTTGAGTTGTCTGAAGAACAGTTTAACGAACAGCTATAACCCTTGAAATGTCAGCTCCTATATAATACACTTAATGCAGTTACTGACAAACATTTCCAGCTTGAGTTGTCTAACGTACAGTTTGAGGAAAGGCTATATATAACCCTCAAAACGTCAGCTTCTTGACACTACTTACGTAATTATACGGTGGTGATAAAACTTTTCTATCTTGAGTTCTCTAAAAGTACTGTTACACTGACAAATTGCTAACCATCGAAACGTCAGCTCTTACACTTACGATGGTGATCAAATTTTCAACCTTGACTTGTCTAAATTACTTTGACAAAATTAATGTATTTGAATTGGTAACCCTCAAAAATCATCTCTTATACTAGCAATAATTGGAAATTAGGGGAGTGCGTTCGATGTAAATAACTCCATTCATATTTCTGTGCAATAGCTTTTAAAACAAATCAACAAACTTTCACTCACCTCCAAAAAACAACCACACCGACGACGTAGAAAAACGAAACTGATCGATATTAGTCAACAAGACGCCACGGTCGCATGAAGTCGAGGCATTTTAAGACGGCCGCCCGTACGAAAATTTTCAAAGCAGGATAGCATCGAGCCTGAGCCCGCGAGCAACGGCAAGATTAGGATGCGTTCTCCTTCGTCGAACGCAATTACACTATACGTACATGCGATCATCAAACATCTTGAGTTTTGCAGATCACGATTTGTAACTAATTAATGACTCATTATATTAGTTTTTAGTGTAATGGCATATGCATGACTCTGCCGATAGCAATAAACACACGTTAGATCATAAACCGTGCTACACACGTAAGATTTATTATTTAAAGTTATTTTATGTTTTTTTTTTATTTTTCAAATTTTCTCGTAGGCCCTACAGGTTGAACCTGGTAACCGCGCAGTTCAAAAGCAACTTTCTATGCTCAGGCAAAAAGAGCGCGAACAAGACACGATCTACGCAAAAGCCCTGAGGTCCATGTTTACTTCATGACTACGACTGAAAGACTTCAACTTCGCCTGCAGCATGATTTTGCTGAAGTGTGTCTTGCAGCTTTTTCAGTAAACATTACTCTGGTTGAACAAAAGGACGGGAGACAGAAGCCTTTATTTTCACACCGGTCCCCTTAACTTCTTAACCGCTCTCCCAAGGAGCCGTGTTATAACAAATATAATAACAACTTTTATAAAAAAAAAAAAAAATGGATAGTACGTGTGTTTTGATTGGTCAACAAGTGTGTTTTCAATGCGCCATGAAGCATGAAAATGACGTGAGCGATACGGTATGGCTGTCTCCAAATTTCAAGAGAAATAAAAGTATACATTCGCGCTTCGTATATCTTTTTTCGCTATATTCAGTCCGGAAATAATAATTTTATAAAAGAAATAGACTTATTAAATTTGAACTAGGAATCAATAAAAAAATTGATATCAGAAATGGCTTCACTCTTGGTTACTTCCCTCTGTAAGAAACTTTAATCCTTCCGATCCAGGTCATCGCGTACGAAGCCACTCCGCCTTGCCATTCCTCGCGCTGTCACGGCGAACAGTGAAGCGAGTACCTTTCAGTGCCAATCGTAGGACAGGTTTCAGGGCGGTGCGGTCAGCGCAAACCCTCTTCCCTCCCCCCTCCCCCACCCCTATTTTTGGCAGGTCATTTATTTGAATCACCTGAATTTTACGCCCTTGTCCGAAAAAAAAATGTTACATGGTAGTTTTGATGAGTTTGACGTCTGGGGGTTACCCCCATCTCCTCTTCCCCTCCACTGTTTCCTGCATTTTTCCAAAATTCTGGATCCGGCCCCTGTTTAATTATTATTGCCAACGAGTCAGGCGAGCGAAGACGCGAACCTGGCGTGGCGGCAGCATCATAGAGCCGATGCACGTGTAGAAAGTAGGGAGAAAAAATCTCGACCTGGATGTAAGGTAAGTTAACAATAGATTTTGTGACAGCCAATCACAGCACGAAACATTTTCAGTGAACAAACAGCGGCTTATTCATTTTATCAAAGACATGTTATCTGACAAGTGTCAGAACTGATGAAAATGTTTAAAAAACAAAACAAAATGTTACAGAAAATTCCTTATGTTCGAATGGTTTTCACACGCTGAGATATTTCAATTTATTTTGCTTTCAAATAGTAAAACTAGAGCGCCAGTTCTCAGTACTTGCAGAGCTCGGTTCTGTCGTCCTCGAGCTTTTTTTTGCTCGTTGGCACTTCGCAATAGCTATTACTAGTTTAATCTATTAAAATTGAAATGGAATAAGTGTTTTAGTATATTCTAGCGGGGCAACTGATCTATAGAAATTCCCTTTCAAGACAAAAGAAAGAATTGTAATAAAATAAATGCGCATGAGCAGTTCAATTTACAACAACAAGTGGTTTTGAGAGCTTGTCAACTACAGAATGCTGTAAAAGCGTGAAACAAAGAATGTCTTTAAACTCTTAAAAATCTCTCGCTTTCATAGCAAAATATTCAGATACAATCCACAAAATGGACGTGAAGGGCCTTTTTCCATCCACCATTTTGTTTCAGTGTCATTTACAATTTCGGAGGTAAATATAGTCTTGCGTCTAATATTTCTCAACCAATCATATCGGGCTTGGCCAAGCAGATCAGTATATACTGAGTTTTTGATATTTCCCAAAATAGAGGGTTAACACTGAAAACGTCAGGTGGGAGCCTGTACGAGCCTGAGTTAGAACTGAGTTTGAACCAATTTAGTTAGACCCGAGTCGAGCTAGACCTGGCTTTCGCGCTATAGCTTGGATAAGGGTTATTTTTAGGGTCATTTTTTAGGATTTGGATAAGTGTTATTTTTTTCAAAATATAGTAAACATACAAAAAAAAAAAACTTATTATAATTAACTATTAACTTCTTATTTATAATGATCTACAGATTAATTCAAAATTCATTTTTTTGCATATCTCTCTAGCTCGGAGTCTGTTAAATAAACTCGGGTCCAGCTTAAGTCGAACTCTAGTCTCTAAAGTTCTCTATCTCGGATTCCACCACTGGCTCTTAACTACGCCTTTTAGTAGGACAAACGAAATTAAAAGTTCAAGTTTTAATTTTCGTTTCATCTTTTTTTAATGATAAGAGTGTTTTGTTTACAAATAGACGTACGCGCTGGCCACTCAATGAACGAGAAACGGAAGTAAAATTATCAAACTGATGGTGTAACTGGCTACATTGTCCAAGAGAGATTTAAAATCTTGAAGAGATGCAAAGAGTGTTTGATTAATGAGATGGTTTTTATATGAAAAATTAAACTCATTTAAACAAATAAACAATTAGAATGTGTAATGAGTTCCCCTATTCGTGACCCGTGAATGGGCATGCATTTTTTTTTGCTTTGCGTGAAGCGTGAATGGGGAATTATTTTTTCCGTGATTTGGGAACATATATATTTCCGTCCTCGCGAAACTGAACATTTTTTTATTTCTTCGGGATCCATGAAATGCGTTACTTACGCGTGATTTGTGTACCAACGACTTTTTTGTTTGGAGATTATAGCTCCAATATAGAGAGTGGAACTACACCAAACTAGATTGTCGCTCCAGAGGACTAACCACAGTGCGCGGCAAAGAACCAAGAAGGCCATTAAATACATTTTCGTAACTAGAGTGTATTTGTATGTTTTGTGCGTGAATAGAATTTTTACTTTTTTCGTTGAATGATTTAGCCCTTGCATTTTTACGTGAAATGCGATTGCTTCCTTTTTTTCTGTGAATGTGAAGCTGTTTTTTCGAGCTTTTTCGTGATGCGTGAAAAGGCCAATTACTTTTGCGTGAAACTGTTTAGGGGACTCTCTGGCTCTGTAATATATCAGACGCTGTAGCGTTCAAACAAAACTTTGTTTTTATTTTTTTTTGTATTTGGTTTTAAAAATGTATAGATATAGATATTTGCGCTGAATTTAATAAATATTTAATTTGTATAAAACTACAATCAAATGACAATAAAAATGAGAGTTATCTGAATATTTTTGTTTACATTTTCAGAACCTCCTTAAAATTATTTATACTGAAGACATGTGATGAGTAAATTATGCTAATATCTTTTACATGTTATAATTTCGTTCCAGTTCGTGTTAGATTTTCTTTCTTAGTCGTCTCTATTTTCTCCCATACTTTGCTGCAGAATTTGGTGATTTTGTTTCAAAAAATGAAAAATCTTGCTGTTGTTTGTTTGTTGGTATCTCTGTTTTATATTTTGGAGGCCGGTCGAGTTCGTAACAAGCCGATCGAATTTGAAGGAGAAATACCAGAAAACGATTTTAATGAAGATTTACATTACGTGGAAGACGAGCATTCTTCAAGGAAGTTTAAACAAAGTGCGGGAGTCAAAGATGATAGCTCTTTTTATTTCAAAATCAAGCAACAACAGGTAACAAAAACCAAGGCCGGTGTGAAGAAAGTAACCAAAGTTAAGGAAACCAAGAAAGTGGACGGGCAGAATGCGACGTCGACTTCATTTGAAGTGATTCGGTTTCCAAACGGTACAGAAGTGATTAAAGGCAAACCTCCCATGAAAAAACCAGTAAGTTTTCTTAGCTGTGAAGCTGTTGAAGCAATATCTAGTAATTAAAGTATCTAAGTACCTGTTTCGATATCTTCTATGCTGAAACACCTTTGCCTTTTTGAGAGAATGGATCGATGCGTCACACAATCTCTACGCCGATAATTTTTTAATGCTTAATTAGTATATTCTGTCGAGTTTCGTGTGCGGTGTTTTAAGCGAGGGATTACTTTTTTACATTTAAGGTAATTTGGAAAACTTTATCAGTTGATAAAGCTTTCAAATTTTGAAATTATTTAGAAATACGGTTATTAAATTTGGTTATACACTGTATTTATGAAAAGTAAATCGCTGTCGAAATCGAAATAAAGAAAATTATACGAAACAGATGTATTTTCTTATAGCCTCAATTTCATTTAAAATGGAATTTCACAAAAAACGTTTTGTTTGAAAGATGTGTCCTTTTAGTTGCAGACTGTCAAAATTAAACACTAGTGTTGAGTTGTCGTGGTGACTGCTACCACACGCGAAAATGCTTTCAATTTTTTCAGGTATAACTAAATATCAATTGAATATGATCAATCCTTTTGTATAGATACTTAGTATTCGTTATAAAACAATTATTCGGAATTATTCTATTGAAGCAAATGTTTTATATATAACTTCTATTTCAAAAACAAATACTCAGTGATGTATATTGCTTGTTTTCATTGGTCAAGAATAATCATGTGATTTTATCAGACCAGCTGGCAGAATATCGGTCAAATTTTTTTTTTGACAGTTACAGAATCACTTCCTGTCTGAATCAGGATTGCAGTGGATTCAGATGCCTCTGAAGTCTAAAACTTTAGGCTGGCCCATGTGACACAAAGTTCATCAATGTTCATTATCACTAGGGACCACACTGTGGCTGCTTACACATGGGTGCCATACTCTCTCTAGTTTTGAAATGAGCTCAAATCGATTTTGTTCTTGATTTCTATGAAGGATCCATCTTCGTGTTTTGAGGGGTGAAAATGATTTTGAAA
>JANCMA020571544.1:0-10022 GCA_024336925.2 Zoanthus solanderi
ATATCCTTGTCTTTACAACAAATTTTGTAAAGAATACAAAGACAAATATATAAAAATCAATTGTTGGAGGAAGATCGCAGAAAAGTTTTCGCTTACTCCAGAAGAAGCAGAAAAAAAAGTTCAAGAATTTGAGGACGACGTATGGTCGGCACCTAAAAATATGTTGTTTGTGATTCAATCAGTTTATAATTACATCTTCCTGGTAATAATTTTCTCTGTAAACTTAAAATTCTGTACAGTGCACATTTATTGTGACAACAAAACTTTGATTTACAAAAAGTGTCAATATAGTTGAATAATAAGTGCATGGCAAAACAACACAGTCAACATCCTGAAATAAACTCATAATGCTTTCAATCACAGATTCAACTATTCTTTGACAGGATTGCCACATATCAGAATGAAAAAAAATTCCCTGACTTGTCCCTGCTCTAGAGTAAAATTTTACTGATCATTAACAAGGAAATTTTCTAAAGAGAACATAAGATGTATTCTGTCTTTATGAAACTCTTATTTTGCTGGTGATTTTAAATTTCATCATAAGGCCCAGTGGGGTTTACTCTGCATAGTTTTCATCTCTTGACGACGCTTTAACAGAGCTTTGCTTTCTTCAGACTTCTTTTTCGTAATTGCTTTACGACCTTAGGAAGACAGCCCAAGCACTGTCGAAGTGTTGTCTGGAGATGAAAACTGTGCAGAGTGTTAATAAACCCAACAAAGACAATCATGAACATAACATGATTCACATATTTTTCAGTTTTGTGTTTAGACATTCAATAAATATACAGAAAAACCCAATAACATCCAAATTATAAATTTTCCCAACTTTTCCCTGATTTTGAGCAGAATTTTATATTTCCCTGGCCAAATACAAAATTCACTAACTTTACCCTGACCTTGAAAAAATTTTGTTCTTCCCTGTCATTTCACTGACCGTGGCAACCCTGTCTGACATGGCCACAACTCCTAACATGGTTGTACTGCCATGGGACACTGCCCTCATTATTAAAATGGTCCTTGAAAAAATTCCTAACATGCCCTGCCTCAAAGAGTGTGTCGATTTCCACCAATCCTTTCAATATGCACTAGGTCATTATCATTACCTGTGATGGTTCTCCAGTCCCCTGGGATTATTGTGCCATCATCACTCTCACAGTCAACAAATCCTGTTGGCAAATACTTTGCATTTTCAGTAAGTCGCAAGTAGTTGGGCAAACACACAGCAGCCTTGGTTACAGAATCCACAAGCTGGATATTGACAGCTTTGATTGGACGGCGGAAAATCCACCATTTGGCAGCAAGTATGCCAAAGGTATTTTCTATGGTTCGCCTGGCACGAAATTGTAAATTGTCTCAGGCTCATTCAAGTTCCTTCCAGGGTATGGCTTAATTAACCAGTTCTTGAGGGGGAAAATATCACCACCAACAAGCACATAGGGCAGTATCTGTTGACCATATTTGGATTGCCTTGGAATATTCAGCTTAGTAGACTGTTTATCAAAAGCTTCCCCAAATGAAGTATTTGAAAAAAACACTTGCATCATTTGTTCCTCCATATGACCCAATGTCCACAAATGTGAAACAGTAGTTCGCATCACATACTGCCAACAAAACAATGCTATGAAACCCTTTATAATTGTAAAATGCTGATCCTCCATTGATAGGGCATTCCATCATAATATGCTTCCCATCAATGGCTCCAAGGCAATGGGGGAAGTTCCATTCCTCCTCAAACCCACTGGCTATCTTAATCCATTCTTCAGTTTTGGATGGGGCACTCAGGTAGGCCTTGTTTAGTGCAATCCAAATAGCCTGCAATGTGGTATGGATTATGTTTGACACTGTCGACCTTCCGATTCGGAAATAGAAGGACTGTGTCTGTTGGTCTTCACCTGTTGCAAGATATCTTAGGGTCAGCATTAAACGCTCAGCTGGATCGATCACTTTACGCGAACGGCAAGGTTGTTTCACAATCAACGGCCCAACCAAAGTAAGCAGATGCTCAAAACGTTGTGGTGACATCCTTGTATATCTGTTGCAGTAATTACACACACAAATAAGGTATAAAATGTATTCAAGTTCAAAACCAATAGTCTTAACAGACCTCCCAATTCTCATGGTTTTGCCATGTGACTCAGCAAAATATCAACATCTAAGGACTTTTTGAAAATCTTGTGTTTATAAAAAAGTCTCAACATGATTAAAAATAAATCATTCAAAAACAATTCTCAGGACAAATTCAGCCACAAACAAACTTAAAACAATGTTATCAGAACTATTTTCAAATGATTTGACTTAATTTTTAGTATAATCAAGAGTAATGCCTAATTTTTTTAATCTATTGCCATGCATACTCAAACATATAAATGTATGTGCCAGTCTATATTTATTTAAGTAAATAAAAAAATATGCCAGTCTATTTCTAGTTTATTTAAAGTATGTGTGCAAATCGTATGATTATTCAGTTTTTACTCACATATTTCAAGTAATAAAAAACAATTCAATTTTCTTTTTGACTAAATAATAAAAAAAAAACTGTATCGCGAATAAACAAAGGAGAAACAATCAATTGCTTACCGAGAGTAATATTCTCTATCATCCACACGAAGTTCCTGGACAAAAGTATTGTAGGCGCCTAATTCTTCCCTCTTCTGGAAAATTTTTCGCACCCAGAACCCGTGTTTTCTCACTTTCGTCCTTTCTAAACGACGTCTGCGTCGAAAATAAACTAGTTGGAGTAAGAAGTTGGCATAAAGTGCTAACACTGTGCCATCTATGTCCTCCATGACTGTCACGTTGAACTTCTTTCCCGCCTGTTTTACAAAACCCGTGAGCAGCGGTTGCTTTCTAGATTCAGACCACCTCGGTCGTTAAGCCATTTTAGTCGCAATCGTAACGATTATATGGAAACCTAAGAATCGCTCCCGTCGCTCCAGTCGCTACTGTCGCTGAATAATTTTGGTCATCACCATGTCATACGCCTTAACAGTGACGCTCCACAACAAAATGAAGACCCAAACAGTCAAGGTAAGAACGATCCATTACGTGAAGTCCCACAAGGCTTCCCACAAAACAGCCCCAAAACACCCACACACGAGCCCAACACCAACAAAGCAAACACTCCTCCCACACCACAACCCCCAGAACAAGCACAAATACCCACAGATCCAAACCCCACAGTTTTTACTCACAACACTCGCACCTCACTGGGCAAAGATACAACACACAAACCACCCACTACACCCGATAAACATTTGCAACGCACCATAAAATCAAACACCAACAATAATAATCAAGCACACACCACACCTACATTTTCCGCAACCCAGTAACAACCAATTGTAAAGCCACTACCTTCCCAAAAACCCACCTTTAAGAAGAACTTTGTCAAAAACTACACAACCTCAAATCACTATGCAAAGCCCATAAATCCCAAGCAGACCTCATGACACACCAACTCCGGAAAAACATAGCACCAACAAATCTACAGATTACAAAACATAGCCTCAAACCCTTACCACCACACTTCAAAGAGCACTGGGATAAAATCTTACATGAAACCTCCCTCACCCTCACACATCTCCTCAAATACCATGAAGAGGAAGGAAACATAATAGACACAGAACTAGAAACCACACGACTTTTACGTTACATCGCCACACCAGAGCAACTCAAAAAATACACAAACACACTGACACACATAAACACACCAGATACTCTACATGATGCACTGCATAACGAAACCCTTTCAGAACATCACACACATAGAATGCAACATACTGACCCCAATGAACATGCAAAATACACAACACCAACCACCTCCAACAGAAAACACAAATTAGACCATCCCAACTCAGATATCCTCACACACCACACATATGTCAAGACGAAAATCACCAAAACAGACAGAAAACAAACATCACAAAACAGGTTTACTCCCAACCCCACCCAGAAAAAGAAAAGCCCTTCTTCATACACCTTACACGAAACACCAAAACACACACACACCAGCCCGAGCAACACACACCCATGTCAAGCAGGGCTTACTGCCAACACCCAAAAGACCCAACATACACAGCAAACAATCTCCCCTCCCACACACAACAAGACACCACCCTGATGGCAGGGCAAAAACACCAATACCTCTCATGTCGATAACATTCACACAACAAACCCCAAACACTCACAACCAAAAATCAAAAACCCTCGACATCAACACACACGACTCCCAAACCACAACACGCCCAAAGCTACATCAGAAAGAAAACCACGCACACATCCATCCCCCCAGAGAAAAACATCCTGAAATCCCTAGGCACCCCAGAGCTTTTGTATATCTTCCTCATCCCCTACCCCTGACAGATTCTTCCCACACACACAAAACACAACCACTCCCTGAGGAAGATTAATCGAACACAGCATATGAGACACACTAGAATCCACCTACCTTACACCCCCCCCCCCCACACACACACACATACATATACCGTAACCTTCCCCTACCCTTCCAGATCACGGAATCTCAAACAAAAGGGACCCATTTTCAGAGGAACACAAAACAAACCTTCCCCAGGCCCTCCCCCATCTTACAGAAAAAGATTAAATTACATTACACTTACAGCAGGCCTTATATACCCAAGGACAAACAACAATAACCCTTTTCTATCCTACTCGTTATCGTGATAAGATAACTCAACACATCAGAAATTCAAAGGTATGATTCAATTTATTTTTGGTCAATATTCTCCTTCTGTTGCCCTCCCCAACCCATATTGACAAAAGAATTTCTCGGTCTCTCATTTTTGGCACTGTTTTACTTTCTAAATTCCATTTGATCATCCACCGGGTGTGTAGGACAGTAGCCGAACGGCCGTTGGGCATTGAAACACACAATCCTGAAGTGCGTTTTCACCTCTCTGGATTCCTTTAACCTGCTGTCTCTGATGAGATGGGTAAAAGAACCGGTTCAACCTTCCAGCACCAAGAAGTCGTCTTGTCCTCCCTTGAGAGCTCTCCACATTTAGTGATTTAATATTCACCTATCCTAGCTGTTCTTACACATTTTACAATTAGCTATTGTGTATTTTTACTTTTTTCTAGTTTTTGAACCAATCCCTCATATCCTGTTCACTTTCTCAGAGTTTTGATTTTTACAATACATTCTCACCCTCATAATTCACAAGTCTCATTTTCATGCTTTTGCGCTTGCACACACTCTGCACGACTCTATTATTTAATCCTACAAAAATTTTTAAAATGATCGCCTGATTCACATTAAATCTCCACCTTTTCCGCAGCCCTGGTTAGCATCCCCATACTCTTCGCCATTACAAGGAACATTTAAATTCGGATCGCAACAAGCTATTCCCCTACTAGTAGTTTTTTAATCACATACACCTTTCCGTACAGTAAATTATCATAGCCCACCTAATTCCCAAGAACAGCCCGTTTACATATACTCTTATCACACATTAAATGAAAACACACACTATGCAACTCCTACACAACACACACCACGTCGACAAAAAGTAAACGAATTCCCGTGATAGAAGCTTCTCTTATACGCGAAGATATTAATATATCTTAGACACTCCTCTTATATAATCTATACTCATTCGCCTTTAGCAACCCACCTTTTATAGATTTCATAAAAACACACACATCGTAGATTTATCAGCAAAACACACAGAAATAAAAACACAAAAACATCCCACACCATAAAACCGATATGTCCATAGCAAAGGTTTTTATTCTTTTACTCCCAATCTTTTACCTGACTTACTATACCTCAAACCCACAACAGAAGCATTTTTTTAAAAAAAAACAGCAGGTTCGAATACCCAGCTCATCGGTCTTAACAAAACCACACACAAAAAAAAACAATTTTCGTTATGTAGCAGCGTAATCACTCTGTAAATAACAAAGTGAAAACTAACACACACGCATACAAATTTTCAACCTGACTTACTATACCTCAAGAATTACTTTTTTTAAAAAAAAACAAAACAGCCGGTCTGAATACTCAACTCATCTTTCTTTACAAAACCACACACAAAAATACAATTTTCGTTAAAGAGCGTATGATACAAAATCAGTTTTTTGATTTTCAAAACGAGCACTATGAACTACTTCAAGTTTGAAACAAATCCGATAAAAGCCTTGGCAGTTATGAAAGTTTTAATAAGTTTTTTCCTTCACTTTGTGGCACCATATTGGATAGACTGTGGCGAGAAGCACGTGACCTTTTGCGTCATATTGTTGGTAAATTTCCCCGCAATGGCGAGTTTCTCCTGTTTATCTCTAGAGCGAGCACAATTACTTTTCTCTTAAAAATGTCGGATAACGAGTTATGGACGAAATTGAGGGCTCTTTTCACTACTCAGAATTGGAATCAGATAGCTGGGAAAGCGTAGATAATAATACAGAAGATAATTGTGAAAGCTCTGACCACATCGAGGAAGATTTCACCGAGTTTGAGTCGCAGTTTGAGCCTTACAACGAACTGCCAATCGCACCGCCAGACTACGAACTGAACACTGAGGAAAACGACGACCCTGATGGCTTGAGTTCTCAGGTATTAGCTGACAGAGAAGAAGGAGTTATTACTGTCGAAGAGTGGTAATTATTGCATCTTGGGATTGTTTGATTTAGTTAACATTAAGATTTCGTTGAGGTTGTTCCCTTTAACTTCAGTTTTAAATGTCAGCACTGCAAGAAGGAAAATCTAGGGGCGCTATGGAGCATCGTTGCTGTATGGAGGTTCAAAATGTCCAAGGAAAATTAGTGTTTGATGGATCGATTGAACGGTTAAATTGTGTTACTTAGCACGAAGATTACAAACAGAGCTGTGCTTGAAAACGTTGCGCCATTGCTGAAGGGGAAATCTGGTCGCACGTACAAACGACGCGCAGGAGTGACACATAACGAGTGAGTATATTAAACAAAAGTCACTTTCAATTAAATTCTAAAACTAAATGGTAGCACCTTAGAATTGCTTATTTAACTTTTTACATAAGCACATGGTTTGTATTCAGCTGTTATGGAAAATTACCACTTTGTTACTATTTTATAAATCGAAGGTTTTGATTTCTCCCACTTACCAGCCCAGGGTTAAATGTTTTTGTTTCCTATTTTACATGAAAAGATTTGAGCTGTAATTTTGGGATTAACAAGTTTTATCCTTTGAAAATCCTAACAGGATTCTGAAAGAATCATTAACGTTTTCATCTAGAGAATAAATTGCTCCTTGAATTTTCGCTATGTTCACCAGCTTTTGAACAATCCAACCTTGGACTGTAAGAGTAAGTCGAAAAAAATATTACATTCGCATTAATTTTTACGTTGATAAAAATTGTGTGCAACCATAGTAGCGTATTTTAAACGAAAAATTGATGATGGTTAAATACAAATATCAACAACAAATAGTAATACTGAGAAACAAACACAAAACTCGACCATTTCGAATAAAATATTAAATATCAGTCATTTTTATGATTGTTTTTAGCTTTCATGTACCGCAAAATATGCCAGCGTCATAGGTTTTCATTTATAAAAATTTTTAAATTATTTTCAAAATTAATTCAATTATTTTTCATTACGGCCATAAACATTTCATGGTAGAGGCAAGTTACCTGTTTGATAAATAGTTACGGCTGAAAACATAATTTTACGATTGCTTAAATTGAGGAAGTCTATTGAGTAAAATATCATTGATTGTCACATTCTTTTTGAAGTTATTTGCGAGCTGTGGCATATCGATGGGTAGTAAGATGGCTTTGTGGCTACATGGGGTGGGAAAACACTCGTCCACTGTCTGCTTGCATATATGAGGACATTAGAGAAAGATATAACACAAGGCATCTCCAGCCAAGAGGATACAAGGAATCTTGAGAATGTAAACCCAGTAACTTCGCAACTTAGACATAAGGCTTACGGAGCAGATCGACAATTTACATTTCTTTCCATATGTTTTTTATATTTAAAAAATAAAAAAAAGTTGTGGCAGCTATTTTGAATGAGAAACCGGGAATTTTTACTTGGCCTAAACATGTTGCAATTTGGCTTTTTGTTATTTGATTACAATACTTGTGTTAATAATTTAAAAATTAATACATCTATCTTAATAACAGAAATTGAAGTTTGTACAGTAAAAGATCTCGGGCAAATATTTTCCAGGACAGACTGAGCAAATGAGGTTATTAAGATATCTATTACATCGCTTCAGTTTTAGGTCAGTAAAAGAGAACGCTGCACACTTGTGTTAGTGAGAAATCGGTCCAATAGACCTTATTCATAAATGGCGACCATTTTTAATTAAGATTCTTTTGTCTTCATTCAAATTAGCCTCACTAGCCTCGTGTTCGATCAGAAAATTCAAAAGAACTCTTACCACAAACGAGGCTAGTGAGGATAATATGAATGAAGACAAAAGCATACTTAAATGGTCGCCATTTATCAAATAGGTCTATAACTTCCCGGTCTTGTATGGGAAGTTATTGGACCAATTTTCGACCAATCAACGTGCTGGATTTGGTTATTGGCCCTGGAAATATTTGAATTACCATGTAATAAATGTGCGTTATTGACCAAGTGTTAGATCAAGATGGCTGGATATTGGCCAAGTTCTTTTTTTTGGGTGTTTATGGACCGAGACAAAGTTAAGGTCCATAAACACACCAAAAAAGAATGAGACCAATATCCAGCCATCTTGACTGAACTAGCTTGGTCAATAAAGGATTTATTGTATATGGGATAAAACACCAAACTGAAGGGCTTAGTGCAAAAACAACGTAAGTGACTTTGTATGAAATGATAAACTCTCCCAGAAATTATGAAGAGATGATAGGGTTAGTTTTCAGAAATTATAATTATTGTAATAAATTGGTAATAGGACTTCGTGTTCATCCAATTCTGTTTGTTATCATTACTTGTGATAAACAAATTGGCTTACCGCTTCGCGCTCATCCAATTTTGTCAATCACACGTAATCATAACAGATTGAATTGTAATCCATTCAGTCCTATTACCATTACATATTAAACATGAAAATTCTGTCATTATAGATCTACTTTTTCAGTTACGGTCTTATCAACTGTATTTCAATTCCCAAGTTTTGTTTATTTTAATCTATCGGATACAAATACAACTTACAGTAATTTTCACATTTCCATTTTATTGAAAGAACTTTGTTACATGCTGGGTTACTATCTGGGTCCACTAGCTTATAATAATTCGGAAAATAAAAACATTTAAGCAAACAGAGTACTTTTTGTTACATAACTATGACATGCTGTTTAAATGATCCTGTACAAAACAAATTGGTTCACAAGTTGTGTTGCTATTGAGAAAAATAGCTGGGGCAGGGTTATATGTTGGGCTTTATTATGATTTTGACATTGTTTATTTGTGTGGTTAGAAAAATAAGTGTATCTATAGGGCACCGCAGTTCTTACGTCATAAATTGGATAAACAAATCAGCAAAAGAAAATGTAGTGGAGGCTGATGCAATATTTCCAAATAACCTTATTATTTAAAGCTTTAAACTTAATTCTCTTTTTGTAATTTAAAAATCGAAGTTTTTAAGTTCTTTTTTAAAGACTTTTTTTCCTATAAGTCTGTTTGTCTGAGTCACGTGAGGGTAAAATTTCTATTTTTAGTATTGCTGCTCTGCCCTATTGCAGATCACTAGTTTATGTCATAGACGTGTTGTCTATCGTTACAGTTGCAAACAGCACTTTAAAAAGAGACAAAGCTCTCTTTCATTGTTTTTTTTCCTTCTACTCGATTTAGTTATGATGAAATCTATAGAATTTCTAGCAAATAAAGGTGAATATATTCAAGCTATTTCCAGATCCTGTGGTACGTTTCTTGAACACCACTGTATGGTTGTTTTATAAGACAAAAAGTGCTATCAAATTACTCGATAAATAACACGAAAGTAAAAACAACAACAATCAGGCGAGGAATAGCCGGGGAGAAATCTGTGCGAACAAGTTGACCTAGAATTTTTTATTTTACAGTGA
>JANCMA020571651.1:0-10021 GCA_024336925.2 Zoanthus solanderi
AAATAGGTAAAGCTAGGGCACATGCAACCATAAAAAAACACCAAAGCATTTGGTTTATATAATATGTTAAAGCCCTTTATGGTAAAGTTTTTAACACAACAAAGTATTGTCCCTGTCAACCTTTTAATCAAAGTTATCCACCAAACATTTTAAATGGGGGAGGGGAGGCTGGGTAAAAGAGAAGCAGGTATTTTAGTTTAAAACTCAATACAAAAGTGGCAGAAGATGAAAACCCCAGGATGGGGGTACTTCTAATTGGGTTACCAGGTTATTATAAGAAAAAATCTAATATCTAAAGTAGTATATACAGTAGAAAACGATCACTTTAAAAAATTAGTGAGGGGAAATGTCTACAAGTTAAAAATATTCATCATCATTGGTCCCTCATTTTTCACCTCATGAAGGATGTCAGAAAAACTTATATTCATCTATGAGGTGGTTCACTGGGCCTTTGATTTACGTTGATTTGCTGTTTTGAAATATTTATGACCATGACCAGAGACCACCAGAACACAATCTACCCATGGCTCAGCTTGGTACCCTCAGCTTACTCAGGGGCTTAGCCAAGGGGGGCTCCAAAGATTCTGGAACCACAATCCCTTCTCATACCTTGATCCTTCACTGAGTCAATTTTTAGAGCGACATCCCTACGATAAATATTATATCTATAGAAGTAGTAGATTAGATATCTATATTTGCCTGATGTTTGACCAAGTCTAAATAATAAAGATTAATTGATTGATTGATTGATTGATTGATTGATTGATTGATTGATTGATTGATTGGTTGGTTGGTTGGTTGGTACTTACCACTGACCAAACATCTTTTGGTGATTTGGAACCCCCCCTTCCCTCTTAAAAATGCTGGCTGCACGCCTGTTTCTGGCCGTCACTGAAAAAGTTCTTTTGTGTGTGTTTAATCACTTTTGTTCAGATGAATCTGACATATTAGGAATATAAAATATCACTCCAACACTATTAACTGGTGGACTATTGCAAATCTTGCATCCCAACTGGCTATACTCTATACTCTACTCTATCTCTATACTAAGAGAAAACTTTTTCCAAAACAGATTTTTATTATTATTTCGTTGTCTGACTTGCTAAGTAATTTGAAAACAATTAAACCTCTCAGCTTCATGAATTCCGCGTAAATTCTCCCGAGTTCAAGGTCTAATCTATTAATCAATTATTGTTTTTTGCTTTAATTCAACTTCGTTCAAAAGTTTAAGCTCACTCACTTCCTTTTGCGCAGCTAAAGCCTGCTCTACCTCAGACATCTCTCGGCGTTTTTCTAATAAACGTGTTGCCGGTGTTAAGTGGTCGTCTTCTCGCTCCGGCATTTTTCTGAAAAATAAATCATAACACTGTTGAAACTCATGCCCAATCTTTGTCACAAAATATAAAAACTACATACACGAGAAGTTTATCCTCGAAAGTTGTTCTAAAGTATTCCTCTAAATTTAAAGTCATTTTTGCGCCTTTTTTTCGAGCAAAAATCCACAAATTTATTTTTTGCTGAAGTTCAACAACTGCAGAAAATTGCCAGTCTTCGCCAAGGTTCAATATGGTGCCGCTACCTTGGCGACGACATGGGAACGAGGCGAAAAACGACTCCGTCACCCATGATTCCTAGCGACAAAAAAGAAATAAAAATGTAGCGGGCAAGTAAAAATTAAAGCTGTAATAAGTAAACACAATGTAGATATTGTAAGATCTTTGTTAAAATGTCTCTTACGCTTTGGGTTCGACCAGAACCATTTGACTATGGAGCAATCCACGCCCCTTTGCCTCCAAAGTTAAATCTACACGTGAGTTTTTGCAAGGTTTTGTTTTTCTTTACACATTTTGTCGAATGTTTATTTCATTAACATTTAATTATTTGTTTCTTGTCAGGTATCGTTTTATATTAACTTAATCGAAGCTGGTGTTGTAAACAGATAGAAACCTTTCCAATTCTGCCATCTCAAATTTATTAATACATTGTTCGTGTTTTAGAATCTTAAAAAACTGGCGATATATTCAAGGACCAAAGGTAAAGCTGGATACCCCAGACTGAGGTCTGTATCAAATCAATTTTTGTATCTTGACGAGTAAAACCAGAAGAATTTGAGAAGAAACTTTATCCCCTATATTTCATCTTCCTTTCAACTAGTTTATATTTTTTAAAAAAATGTAAGTAATCAAGTACATGTATAGATAGCACATGTATATATGTACAGTTGAAGCGCTAACTTGGGCACCAAAGTCACCATGTTTAGCTATGCCATGCTGATAAGGCCCAGTATTACTGGTTCTTTATTTTACCTGCTGTCTCAGGTGGACCTGCTGCCTGCAGTGCTCAGCTACCTTGTCAGGGTCAAGGGTTATTCCCCTTTTGGAGAAGACCTTGCCTAAGAACTTAACTGAATGGAGGTTGAAACCACTTTTCTTGATGCTAAGTGTGACGGAGGCTATGCCGCCTCAACAGTTCTAACACATGTCTCAGCATTTTGTTGTGGTCCTCTTGGGTGTGCACGAATACCAGAATGTCATCATAAATACTGATGGTGTTTGGTTCATGTTGCACTATTTTGCAAACCTCTTCGTTGAATATCTTTGCTGCACTGTTGACCCCAAAGTGCAGGTGCTTGAACCATTTGAGACCTCTGTGTGTGTAGAATGTTGTGACTTTGTGACTTTGTTCTGCCAATTCCAGCTGCATGTATCCATCGTTCATATTGAAATGCGAAAAGTATTTGACATCGTTGAGCTTTACCTCCAGCTCTCAAAGTGTTGGGATGGCATGTCTGGTTTGCGTGATGTGCTTGTTTGCATCTGTAATGTCAAGGCTTGCCCGTATACTCTCACCATCTTTCTTCGGTGTCAACACCACATTGCTGCAACATTCTGTTGGCTCATCACCCACATTTTCTATTAAGTCTTCAGAACTCTTCACACCTATCCAAAATCTGAACAAACTTATCTTTCAATGGTATGGACACACACCTTTGCTTCTGAATAACTCCTTTGACAGCTGGATCCACTTGCAGCTTGATGGTCACATCCATTAATTTTCCAATTCCCTGGAATACATTCTGGTATTCTTGCACCATGTCATGCACTGCCTGGCTCTCCTCTGCCATGATTGGCTGCATGCTTTTCTGAGGCTGGTCTATATGGTACTCTACTAGACCCAGGCCCTCGGTGGCCTGGCAACTTAGCAGTGCAGTGTTACCATGTTCTTGTACCACATACTTTGTTTTGTTAAAACTCTTGTCACTATGACCCAGGGTTGCCTGAAAACATTCTTTCAGGTGCATCAGGGGCCCCTTTCCCATCCATTGAAAGTCCTCTCACCTTTATACTGGCTGCCTGGAGCTTACTGACCCCCTCGGGCTCAGCAAAATGTTTTTCAGTTATTACAGTTACCTCTGCCTTTGTGTCTTGGTGTAACTTTAGTGGCTTGCCATTGATCTCTACCACAGCTATTAGGCTTTGGGACCCCCTTTTTGTTACATTTGCCCCCTGTTCTCGGGCCAACACTAGTGCCCGCATCTGTCTATCTACCAAATTCTTTTTAGTGGGACGTAACCTGGCAAAATGATTAAAGGCACCACAACAAAAGCAGTGTTTTCCTCTCACGACACACATTTCCAGTTTTACATGTGGTGCACTTCCATAGCCTTACAGCTATGGTGTGGGTGTGTGGGTAAACTGGCAGGCCTGCCCTCTTGATCTCATGCTATACCTCCCTGGCCCACTGACTTTCCTCACTTCACCCTCATACTGGGGTGTAGGTGCACTCTTCTGTTGGCTATCGATTAACTCCCTGCTCTCTTTTGCATATTCGTATGATTCAGCTAGCTCTCAAACTGACTTTAGAATGCTTCCACCAAAGCTTAAATTTGCACTAAAATACTCGATTTATTTCTGAGCTGAGAGTCTCCAACTTCTTCACCTTCTTCAATACAATACAATACAATACAATACATCACATTACCATACAATACAATGCAACATAATACAATACATTTACAATACAATACATTACAATACAATATAATGCAATATATTACAATATATGACAATTCAATACATTATAATACAATACAATACAATACAATGCAATATAATATAATATAATACAATGTAATATATTGCAATACAATACAATACATTACAATGTAATTCAATACATTACAATAGAATACAGTACAATACAATGCAATATAATACAATACAATGCAATATAATAGAATACAATGCAATACAATATAATAGAATGCAATACAATGTAATATAATACAATACATTACAATACAATACAATGTAACATAATACAATACAATGCAATATAATACAATACAATGTAATACATTATTACAGTACAATACAATACAATACAGTACCATGTAATATAATACAATGCAATATAATACAATACAATGCAATACAATACAATGCAATATAATACAATACATTAAAATACAATACAATGCAATACATTACAGTACAATACAATACAATACAGTACCATGCAATATAATACAATGCAATATAATACAATACAATGCAATACAATACAATACAATGCAATATAATACAATGCAATATATAACAATACAATGCAATACAATACAATATAATGCAATACAATGCAATATAACATATTTACAACCTTGCCCTTTTTGTACAGCTATGCAGTATGGAGACATATTGCCTGTAACAAGCTTCTACTGTCGGAAGATCAAGCATGGATGTAGGTGAAAGGTTACAACAATCATTTAATGTACTAGACATTTTATAATATTTCTAGAGTTTCAACTCAGACCCTTTTGGATTGTCAATGTCAGTTAAATCAAAGTGTCTGAAACATTTTTAATTAGCTCCTTCTGTTTGTATAAAAGAATTTTAGACATTTTCATCACAAGAGACAGTATAAATTATGTGTTGTGGTTTAAATTTTTTAGCTTAGCTTCAGACTTATAGAAGCAGAGAATTAAGTTTTATGTAATTTTATGGAGAAAAACAAGGGCATATTTAAAAATGACATGAAAGTATGTTAAATGTGTTCAGTGTATATAATTTATATAGAATGAAAGAAGAGAAAACAATATTTTTTAAGCCCTTGGCAGGAATCGAACCCCACATCTTCGGTTTACTAGTCCAATGTGTTAACCACTACACTACAAGGACTAACCACGCTGGAAACACAGCCAGTTAATGTAACATACTTTCATGTCATTTCATTAATTCTATGCGTACCCAAATTTACGGTGTTCAACTTATCCATAGAGAAAATAATGCCTTGGGATCCCTGCAGTTACCTCATACATTACATTAACTGGCTGCATATCCAGCGTGGTTAGTCCTTGTAGTGTAGTGGTTAACACATCGGACTAGTAAACCGAAGATGTGGGGTTCAATTCCCGCCAAGGGCTTAAAAATTGTTTTCTCTTCGTTCATTCCATTTACCCCATAGTCCTCTGATGTCATACTCGGCTCACTCATGGTCCATTTACCCCATAGTTCTCTAATGTCATAGTCAGCTCACTCATAGTTTATTTATCCTATAATCCTCTCGCCGCGTAATTAGTTCACCCATGGTCGTGTCATCCCATAGTCCTTTCTTTCTCATATTGCAGTCATGTTGTCCCAGTTAACAAGCTACATAAAATTGCCTTGATTTCAAAATGGTTCTACCTTGCTTTTGGTACAGCTATTTATTATGTTTATAATTATTATTAATTATTTTATTTTTTTATATTTTCAACAGGAACCTGCTACTTCACTCCAATGTTTTTTGGATGGATAGCAGATTCATTCTGGGGGCGATATAATACCATATACACCTGTTCACTGGTATATACCGTGGGAACATTTCTCATCATTGTAGTTGCCGCAGATGATATAAAGCGATCAAAGAATATCTATGTTCGGTATATGCATTGTGACAAGAAAGATTGCATAAGTCCAGCAGTCAAAATAACATTCTTTTCATTTGGTCTAATTTTGATTGCTCTGGGGACTGGAGGAATAAAGGCGAATGTATCACCATTTGGTGCTGATCAGGTGCAAAATGATGGCCCCAGAGCTGTTCAGAGATTCTTCAACTGGTTCTATTGGTTTATAAACATTGGCTCCTTTATTGCTTTTACAGGAGTCGTATATGTCCAGCAAAACATATCATTTTTTTGTGGCTATGTTATAATAGGTTTATCAATTTTACTGACTGTTATCATGTTCCTGCTGGGTAGAAACAGGTACATTGCAAAACCACCTGGTGGCAGTATTCTGGTTGACACATTGAAAATTATTTCTCAGGCTTTAAAGAACAGAAGAAACTCCATTCAAGGATACAGTCTTGTCAGCTGGCTGGATAGAGCAAAAGTCAGATATGGTGGATCTTTTTCAGATTCACAGGTTGAAGATGTAAGGTCTTTGTTGAGATTGCTACCTGTCTTTCTGATGTTTATAATGTACTGGACAATTTACTCTCAGGTAAAACTATGATTTATACCATTGTATACATCTCTCATAATTCACCATCAGGGGGAGGGTAACTTTGATGTTTATAATGTACTGGACAATCTACTCTCAGGTAAAACTATGATTTATACCACTGAAAACATCTCTCATAATTTATCATCTGGGGGAACAGTTGTGCCAAAGCTTTTGGCAATTGGTCAAGACGTTTAGATTTGAGGCTAAAAGATTGAGGGGGTCCTTATGACCCCCTTGAGGCTTCTGGGGTTAAAATAATTAATATTAAGGCAAGGTTATTAATATCACATATATTATATTTACTAATTACTTAATATGTGAGCCGCTCTAGCGGACTTTCTAAGACCCTCAACTGTCTGACCCTGTATATTTGTGTAAACAGGTTCTGAAAAGCGCCGTGGGGAGAACTTGTATATATATACACTAATAAGCTGCTTTCCTTTGCTGCCAGACCTGGAACCGCCATGAGTGGACATCACTGCTCACTAATCTAATCGAAATTAGACTGTAATTATGGGATCCACTGATCAAAACCCACTACAACGAAAGCAGAACGACTATTGTATATCACGAAACCGTGGATAACAAAAAATATTTGTGGATGGCCAAGATTCAAAGCAATGGATTCACTATATGTAGATCCTGCTGCAAAACTTGAAAAAAAATAAAGATTTGTTGTTGCCGAGCATGCATCATTCGTGACATAGCCCCTTTAACTGCTACTGGTATACCAGTTCTATCATTAACTGCACAGTGTTAAGGAAAATCACTTTGAAATTACTCTGTCAGTATTTATTACATAGATATGGGTGTTTTACTGTAAAATATGCCACTCATAGATATCATATGCAACTACATCCGCGATATGAGTGACATATTAATTTCCATAATCTCACTAGTGAAGATACGGCTGATGTCATTCCTCTGTTTTTCGTCTATTTTTTTTTTATTTTCAAAACACTCATATCTATGTAATAAAAAGAAAATTACATGTTGCCTTGAACATATGAAGTTTATCTTCTCCTGGATAAAAGATTTCATTCATTCGCTGTGCTCACTCGTGAAAATATTTTTCCTCTCAAAGATAAACTTCATATGTTTGCACCACCTTGTAATGATATCCTCTATATATGTAAGTAAGTACTATTTAACAAGAAGTTACTTATAATGGGAAACTCTATAAGGCCAAATATTTAAAGCAAAATTCAATGCATTAGAAATCATTATAAATATGAGGCAAGTCTACTTAGAAAGGGATCAAATTGGAATATGTTGTTTCTTTTCCAGATGCAGACATCATACCTTATTCAAGGAACATACATGAAGTTGAAGACTGGTAAATTAAATGTTCCGGTTGCATCCCTATCAATATTTGACATTATAATTGTGTTGTTATTGATTCCCATAATGGACAAGGTTTTGTACCCAGTAATTCGATACTGTGGAATTAATTTTTCACCTTTGCGAAGGATTGGTGTTGGTATGCTGTTCGCTGCAGCTTCTGTACTTGTTGCAGGATTTGTTGAAAGGTCAAGGAGGAGCGACGCAAAGCATCATCATTTTAAACAAACGGCATTTGGAAAATCTACTAATGCATCAGAAAAAATAAATATCTTCTACCAGGCACCTCAATTCCTTCTGATTGGAACAAGTGAAGTTCTTACAAGTATTACAGGTGTGTTTGAGATTCCTTGAATCATAATAATTAGTTGTAGGAATGGTTGAGTGAGAAAAGCAAGGGAAGTTAGGGGATGCATGACTGTGTAATTTGAAAAGAGGTAGAAGTTTTGCAGCACACACCAAATATTAAGAAAGCTTCCACTACTCAGCCGATATGTAATTGAGTTATCCTTGTTTTCATATTATTTTAATTTTTTTGTACATTCAAGATCAATGAAATTCATCAGTAATGAGATAGACAATCCTGTGCACACTCAGTGGAAAGAAGTGGAATATTTTCTCTGGGAACCCCAAACAATAGAAATTTATACAGGCACTAAGGTTTGATTTTTGTCTATAATTTTATTGGCAATTTTATTGTTTTGGTCACTGACTCTAAAATGTTTTTGAAGTACTTACTAGACAGTTAGTTTTATTTAGTCATTGGCAAATATATAAAAACATTTTTACTGACTGACCCTGGCGTTTCAGATAAAATTTATCAACGAAAAAGAAAAAGTCAAAGATGGCGGTCGCACTCTCGCATGTTTCTTGTGTTGTGTATGTTTAGGAGGCCTGTGTTTTCTTTTTGTAGTTTAGCTTTCCTTGAAAACAATTCACAAGTGACAAGGATTAATCTTACACTTTTATACACAAAAAAGGACGACAAATTGAGAATTGATATAATGATAGTTTATGGAAAAATTGACTATTTTAAACCAGAATGCGAAGATTGGACGCAGTAAACCGAGCGATTAACACATTATTTTAGAGCAAACAAAATTACAGACAACAGAGGTGGGCGATTTTACTTAGTATTGTCAGCTCTAAGACGTACGGGCTACTCAGAAGTTTGGTCACACCAGACAAGCCAGCCGATAAATCATATAAAGTCATTGCTTATCTTCTCAAGAAACATTCTAACCCAAGGCGCTTGCAGATCATTCAGAGATGCAAGTTTTACTTGTGTGAGAGGATATTATATGGTCAGTCAGTCGCTACTACTTAGTGAATACTGTGCAAAAATTGCAAGTTATACTTCTTGGCAGGTTAGTTGTTGGAATAAACAATGAAAACATACAGAAATGCCTGTTATACATTGAATATTCCAAGATTACATTCAGCAAAGCCATAGAAAAAGCCAGGGTCTTGGAACAACCTAATACCAGTGCTAAAGTCCTTCAACTAAATTCTGTAGAACCAGCAATAAATGTCAATAAAGTCAAGGTGAGTCAATGCAAACCCAGTAACAACCATAGTCGCAAACAGGCATGCTACCATTGCAGTGGTAAACATGATTACACTGTTTGCAGGTTTCAAGATTAAGAGTGCTATGCTTGTGGAAAATCATGGCACATAGCAAGTGTCTGCAAATCAAAGCCCCCCAGAACGTAAGTAAATCAAGTCTAACAAGATGTTTGTCTACATGGGGAATCATACAGCTTGGTTTCTATTGGCAGGCATACATCTGCGTACAAGGTTGATATGTTCATAGAAAACCAAAAGGTTACTATGGAAATAGACTCCAGTGCTTCTGTTTGCCTTCTGTCTAAAGCATCGTTTGATTCCTTATTTCCTAACAAACCACTTGAACCTCAATCAGCCACACTGCGCACTTATACCGGTGAGGAATCCCAGTCCTTGGGTTCAACAAAAGTTGTTTTTAAGTGTGGCAAACATTCAGCTCATCTTCCTCTATCAGTGGTCTATACAGTTGGTCCCAATGGGCCGAAACTGGATTCAAAAGCTTAAATCTAATTCGAATGAGGTATACCTAACAACTACTGATCCTTTAAATAGTTAATAATAATAATAATGGAAACTTTATTTGCTTATCAATACAGTTGTAAATCTCACTACATATAGGCAATAAACAA
>JANCMA020571753.1:0-10021 GCA_024336925.2 Zoanthus solanderi
AGGCTAACACTGTACAAGTTGAGTCCGCTGTCATTGTAGAAAGCAGCTACTGCAAATGCGAAAATGGTCTATTGCAGTATTTGTTTTTGCAAGTATTCATTTTGGCAAATCTAAATTCCAGCCATTTCCTCCAAGATTGAACACTGCCGTCGCATCTGACTGCCCCTGGGTTTCCAAGGGTGTTTGTTGACTACAATAAACGTTTTTAAAAATATCTGAAAGGTATAAATGTTTGGAAATTTTGATTATTGTAAATTTTTTTGTGGGGATTAATTTTTTAGCAAACTCTTAGAAATTTGCATCATTTCTTAACATAATACAGTTGGTGTAAGTCGTAAATCCATATCAATAATAATAAGAGAAATGAAGGGGGTGTGGGTGGCATTTAACACTGCATCTCCAGTCCCAGCTTGACCTAACAAGACTAATAATTAATCTGAGGAAATAGAGAAAATACAGAGGCACAGCCACTGCTAACTTTTCAAATGCAAAGCAAAATTATGTGCTCAGTTCATACAATCATGTACTTAATGTCTTGCAGATACCTTCTGGCATTTGTCTTCATTCCAATAGTTCAAAAGGAAATGGATACCTTCAGGGAAACAGTGTGGAATTCTCAGAGTACGATGTCAGAAAGACGCTTAAACTCCAAAGGGCATACCAAGTCATCTGTATAATTTTCCAGAACAGTATGATGCAGAGGAATCTGATATAGTAATTTATGGCTGCCTTGGTACTCCTCAAGTTGCATTTTGCTGTGCATTGCTTCAGACTGTAAAATACTTAAAACATGCAACAAAATAACACAGCTGTATTAATCAATTTTTGGATAAATCAGTACATCTTATGGGTTTTGAAAATTTGTCGTGATAATCTATTTTGATAAGCATGTATGTCCACAGAAATAAATGCCCTCCTCCACTTAACATGTAGTTCATAGCATAATTGGTACAGACTCATGTTCTCCCCCTTCAGTTCGGACAAAACAAAAATGGAAATGGTAAAAAATTCTTAATATTTTTTTAAAAGTTTCTCAAAATTATTTGTTACATACCATTAGTATTATTCAAACCATATACAGCTAATTAAAAAAGGTTGACCTGCTGCAATAGTGAATACCATGACCAAAAGGAACTGTGGGAAGTTAAATTTATTGAAGTTGTTGCAAAGTTAAATTTAAACTTGGTTTAGAATACATTGTTTTACTGTCTTTATTAATGAATAATTTGATCTTCATAGTACAGTAGCATGAATATGTTGGAATTTTGTGATGACCCATATATTCCTTTCGGTCATGGTAATTACTATTGCACCAGGTCAACCTTTTATGAATTACCGGTAGGTGTATTGTAGGAAAAAATGATTAATTTTTTGTATCTCATATTGTTTAAAAAAGGTCAGTTTACTGAAACACATAGATAACTTGCTATTATTTTGTATATAAAAACATTGAATTGTCTCAAATATATAAATACCATAAAATTCCAGATATAAACCCATGGGCTTCTAGCTTTCAAAGAAGCTTTTTAGTGGACTTATATCTGAGAAGGCTTAAATTGGAAGGAAATTTTTAGTATGCAATAGGCCAGATATATGGTTTTATAGCCAGTTTTATATAAGGTTTCATATATGGTTTATTTGTTACAAATAACCAGATATAAACCGATGGGCTTATATTTGGGACAGCTTATAATCAGAGTTTTTTTTCATTTCAATTTTGGAGGGCCTATAATCGAGAGGGCTTATATTTTTTTACGATATATATTATACCCTCAGTCATAGATAAGAAACTGTCAACCAAATTTTTTGCACTGCTTTGTTAAAGGGATACTGGTCAGTTCCAAAGCTCTGGATGAGGTTGCTGCACTTTCAGGCATGATGTCGGTGGGGGAGGATTTCTTACCAGAAAGTGTACGGGCAGAGTGTGAACGAGTAATCCCTAATTTGGAGGGTGTGATGCTAGATGAGGCAGCAGATACTTACCTGTTTCTCAAGGTGCATTGCCATGAGCCATCATCGATTTGATGTGTTTACTACACAACCACAGTCAGCAACATTTTTAAGGCCATTTAATGTGAAACCAAACAAGGAACAGACAATACAACATAACTTCAGCCTGTCTGTATCAGAAGCAGTTGCGGCAAAACACTTTCAGTAGCATGTTTATAAACCATACAGAAACATACCACAACCTGGCAAAAAAGCATATAATTTGCAACACATGTGCTACAATTCTTATCTGATCATCAAAAAATAGAGTTATCTACCTCTCTTATTAGATATTTTTATATAGTGCCAGTCACACTAATTTTCAGTTTCAAAAATCTGCAATTTTTAAGAAGTGAAATCTAAATTCTTATACTCTTATGTGCGAAATAAACAAAGATTAAATATAACCACTTTTACAGTTAATTATCAATGTCCATTATTGGTTGCCCCTTTAATAAAAAATCAAATACACCATGTTTCAACAAGAACAAAATGGCTAGTTTATTGTACTGCATACTATGAATTTCAACACAACATAAAACTTTAATATATCTTTTCTTAAAATAATGAAGTACGTAAATACCCAAAGATAGGCTGCAGCTTAACCTATTGATTGTATTTACATATATACATATTTTAAAATAAATAATTGAATATACAGGCCGAACACCCCAACTTTTACACAAATTTGACCTAAAAAGTGCAGCCTTTCCACAGGTGTTTATTGTATTTTTTTGCTATGGTTTGTGGTGCTACATTTGGTAATTAAAATTATGTACATTACATAATGTTTGGCTGAAATAACACAAGTTCATCCCTCTAACCTTACTTTGTTCAACTTGAAATTGCCACTAGCCTTGAATTCAAAATGTTGGCTATTTGCTGCACAGTCACATGTTTTAAAATCCATCTAGTTCCATCATTTCACGGTATTTGGTACAGCAGTGTTCCTTGAGGAAGTTGTTAATGCAATTTTGTGGAACAGTTGCCACAACAGAATTAAAATTCCATATTGCTTTTGTCCATCATTTCTTTGGTAGCAATCTCAGGGTCATACAGGTCAAATCCTGAGCCTTGGATATCCAGTAGCATCATTTGCTCATATGTAACCTTGTAAGTGTAATGTACCAGACATTCTGCTTTGTCAAGCAGCTCTTGGTAAGACTCTGACTCGTTGTGAAATGGAGTACGTTTCCCATTGTTATTAATTAGCTTTACAAAGTTGCCTGGGACAAATTCCTCAATAGTTGCTGGCTCTTCATCTACGGTTGTGAAATAAATGCGGTTGTAGTTGAAGCACTCTCCAAATTCTTTTGGAGCATTTGCCTTAAATTTCTTGGTTAAATGCCTTGCCACCACATGCATTTGCACCTGCTTACGGCAGTGGTTTTCTGAAGTGGTTTTAAATGCCTCAGTAATACTTTTACTGTCTTATCATTGTAGGATTTAACAACCCAATGATTTTCACCAGTTGACATACTGCTGACAGACGCAGGGTAAGCATTGCGAGAACCACCAGAGGAAAATTTCTCTGTTTCCAGGGAACACTTTACTGTCATTGCTTCCTCCCAAGATGTTGTAGCAACATCAAACTTCTCAAATTTCAGTTCAACATCTCCTTTTGGCCTTTGGCTTGATCCAGCATTAAGTGGTGTAGCAATTGATACTGATTCAGGAAATTCAGTTTCCATTGAAAATCCAGGTAAAACAGGTGCCCTCTTCCCTTTTCCTCCCATTTTATTCAGTGGCATAGACTTGTGACCATGCTTTGAATTTTGCTCATACTCCTCAAATTCCTCATATTCTTGGCCAGTCCATACTGGGAGCCAGAATCAGTATTGTCGTCTGGTGAGACAACAAATCTCACCAAATATACCTGGGAACCAAGATTTGATTAGATTTTAGTACATTTCCTTGCTGTCAAAGCTGTCACACACTGAGCAATATGCAGCAATTAATAGCAGTCCAAGTGGGTATTCAATTTCTAGTTTTTAGTCTCTGTTGAGGCACTGGGAAAAAGGATGTGAAATGGAAAAAAAACTGAAATTGCCATTAAGAATTTCTTGGCAATATAAATTAATAATTTTTGGTCTGTCATTTTTAATTTTGTCAAAAGAAATTGCTACAATACACACTTGCCATACTGTGCATTCCCATCTAGTAACGTAAAAGAAACAATAACAGTTTATAATCATGTGAACGATATAGTAAACCAGGGCTCACACATATCTGAAATAACTAAGTCTCAAAAAAAAAGTTGGAGGAAAAAAAAATCTGAAATTCCATGACTTCTCCATGATTAGCCAATATTTCCTAAATTCCATGACTTTTCATGTACGTGTGAGCCCTGTAAAACTACATGCAAAAGCTAACAGACTTCACTGCAATTCGACAAAATCTCACATATTTTTCCCAAAACAGATATTAATTTTTAAAAAATATATTCTACTAGTTGCAAAATACTTATGGTTCAAAGCCACTACCTGGGTATATTAGGGACCATGCACTTTTTTATGGGTAGGGGGCAGTTTCGCCTCCTACATTTGTCAAGAGAGCATTGATTGGTAAATGGAAATTAAAAATTTTGCTGGGGTATGTTTGCTATAAAAATCACCAAATAAGTGCTGTGGCGAGGTGATAATAATATTCTTTTTGCTGACTTACCTTGTCTTTTCTGTGCGGAATTTGTTTGATATTCGAGCACGACGGACCCTTGTTTGTCACAAGGATGTCGCACGAACTGGTCGGGAGGTTAAAATGATTGGAACAAATCTTCATAAGGGAAACTAACAATTTCCCTTGGGCTCACTGGCCTGTATGTTTGCTTATTGTCTGGCTCCGAGGAAAGTCTCTGCACAGTAATTTCGTGAGGAGCAGCGCCAGCTGACAACTTGTTGCTCTTTCCACCACGAAGGGCATCAGGACGTGCCCTGTTATTTCTCTGCTCCTCCGCCAGCCGATCCCAAGTTGATTGCCTTCTTCTGTTCGGGTTCATTTGGGGACTCAGAGAGCAGTAATGGAGCAAAAACTAAATGCAAAAGGAGACCAACAGAAACGTGAACGATGGCCTGAAAAAGCGCGGGAAAATCGAAGAAATGTAGGTGAATATTATCGATCTCGCTCCACGCCTTTTCACTTACGGTAAAAGGTTTCTGCTGACCATTGTATTACGGGCTATGAGAACACTGGGACGCGTGGGGTACACTTGAACTGATTCTTGATTTCACTTTCAGTTTCTGTGATGTACCAGCGTTCTCATAGCAAACTGATTTGAAATTCGTTTTCATATTCATTGAATTCCACAATGCATATTTTTTTGTTCTTCCCTTTTTTTTTCAATCTCGTTTATGTTTACACTCGACCGTAACTTTTTTTTTAATTTTTTTTTACTTTTTATTTTTTTTTGCATTTTATTAGTTTCAATTTAATTTAATTTCTTTTTTACTTTATTTTTAAAGAATATGATTTTATTTTGCTTTCAATATTTTTCCTTTATCTTTATGTTCGATTTTTATTTGTTTTTATTTCGTTTTTTTTGCTTGTTTAGCTCTATTTTTCTTATAAGAACGATGGGCCACCATACTGGTGCCTTAAGAAGTTGCTGCAGTTAAAGGATTTAGCACCATTCAATGTTCCCCAGAATGCCAAAGTGGCAAGTGCAGTGGTCTCCCTTCCAGTGTCAAATGCATTCCTGAGAGAGGAGCAAGTGCCTTGAAGCTTCTCAAAATCAGACTTCGCAGTAGAATGCAGAATGACATGCTTAACAATCTTCTCCATATTTTGATTAATGGCACAGCAGTAGGGAGCAAGGATTTTGAAGATCTCATTGATTCGGCTGTTTCATCCTGGTCGGCAGCTAAACCTCGTCACAAGTGCCCCCCAAAGGTTTTCAATACAGCAGCACCACCTTCAGCTGATCCAGGATCTGCAAGTGAGGATGCTCCTGTGATAACATGATGGCTCTTATCAATTTCACTTATAGTTATTGTTTTTTTTAATAATTGAAGTTAATTTGTGACTATAAGAAGAAAGGAGGCTTTAACAACAACATCAATGTTTTGATGTAGCTATTGCTGTGTATTGAAATAAACAAATTCGATTATAATTATATTACGTATTAATTAAGCTTTATTTCAACAACAACAGTAAAATATTTACAGATAAAAAAAGTGTTGAAATGGGAAGAATCCTCAAAAAAAACGCCACAGCATCATTCAAGGAGGAAACTTCAAACTACCTATAGTATGGTGGCCCAACTTTGCAATGCAAAAGTCCTCTAATACTTTTCCTTTCTACTTGCATTTTCATTAGTAATGTACACTCTTAGTTGTATTTCATAAGCAAATTTAATTTCCAGATGTATTCTTTATCTAAAATATTTTTACATTTTGCATTCAAATTATAATTTTTTGTAATAAATGATCAGAGAGAAAAACAATTATAAATTGCGATGATAACGGTGGTCCGTTCAACAAAAAAAAACGACGGGAATAGCGTTATCATCAGGGGTGAGCCTGGGTTATACTCCCATGATGCATGACGATATGTTATTTTTCCATGTGCTGCGGATAACAGACAAAATCATATTGAAGAATGAAGCGTAGGAAAGGGAAATTTTGAACCTAGAGTTGGAACATAGCGTCATGAAGGTGAGACAACATGAATTGCAATAAAGGTCCTAAACGATATTCTAGTACAAAGGATGTATAGTATTGCATCAGGTCGCCTTAAAAAGTTTGAGACTTTGGACACTCGTGATTTTGTCCCTTTCACTGATTATGATGACCTAACGAGTAAGAACGTAAAGGAAGCGTGTGCAAAAGTTTTAGAATGCCCCAGAAGGTACTTGTGACATCCTAGCCTCAAATAGAGGGCCACCTTGTTCAAACCTCAAGCAAATGAAGGGGAACAAGGTGTATTTCCTTCGTTTTTTACCACCCGGATTAGTACTATGCATATCCACCTGCATGACAACCTATGTGTATTTATGGGGAACCTGCGTACCCCTTGAGGGTTCAACTTCAAGCCCTCTTCAGAAATGTTGTTTTAACTCCTCAGATGCAAGCCTTTGATACTTCTGTGAGTTCTATCAGAAGTTGTGTAGAGTGGCTATTTGGCGACATAGTAAATTTCTTTAAATTCTTAAGATGGGCTTAGTAGCATTGGTAAGATCTATATAGTTTGAGCTGTACTACAGAATGCCTTTACCTGTATGTATTGAAAATTAAACTTACCTCAGAGTTTCTCGATCTACAGCCACACACCCTTCAAGAATACTATGCATAAAAGAGCCCACAGTCACATGCACTTAAATTGTCTATAGTATTTGAGTTCCTAAAAAAATATTGAGTATATAAGGCCAACTAAAAAAAGTTGGTTACCATCACCGCCTGACCATTGAAAAAGTGCCCAATTAAAATTAAATTTATGAAGTTTTTTTTATCCCTGCCATGATAAAGATAACACTTGGCTAAAATAACGATCGTAACTAAATAGGGATATCTTTTATTTTATTGCAGCTTGAAAATTTCCTCCTCAGAAAAAAGTCTCCCTCTCAACCATATAATTCTTGAAAGGGGGATGCTAACTAATTATTTTACTTGGCCTAATGGCCAGTTTTAAAAAAAAGAAAAATAGAAAAAGAGAGGGTTGAGGTCCTACCCATCCCCCCACCACTGTACATTTAGTTATTGTACTACAATAAAACCCTCACCCTTGAAATTTGTGTTCTTCAGAAATACTGTTCTTAGACTAAAGGCAGGAGGGGGCCAGTTGTACTATTTATTAGTGTAAATTGCTGATAATAGAATAGAATAAAATATCGCATGTATACGTTTGGATATACTTTTTTGACGAGAATCTTTCCACGCTGCAAGAACTAGTTATTGTAAATTGCATTGAAAATCACATTTATTAGCTGTTTTTGTTATCATTGTCGTAGATAAGTAACAAAAGGGATTACTACCCCAAAACTCAAGCTTACAAAATACTGAAATTTTACGGTGGTAAACAGGGCCACAAATCATATAACTCTGATTACAGTAAAACATTAACAATGTAAGAAGTTGTAACAAAATAATATTGAATAAACAATTTCGCATATCTGTCGAATAGATCACCTTTTTATTGTCCTATTTTCCTGAAATATTCTTCATGAAGCCAATCAATAGAGCCATGAGATGACTGTTTTGTTGTTGTTGTTGATGTTGCTGTTGTTGGTTTGCCAAGGAGAATTCATAAAGCCTAATCTGACGTTCGCTTTCTTGCTGTCTGGCTTGCTGTTCTTCTCGCCCTTTTGCCATACCTATATTAGCCTTTTCTCTCAGGAACTTGATTTTATCAGTTCCTCCCTTTATTGACTTCTTCCTTTTCGGGTTGTGACGAGCCCTCACCCTCTTCTTTACGTTTACTAGTTTCTCCTAACTTCTCGCAGGCCTGCTTTTATATCTTTTATCCCATTGCTTTGTCTTGTTCTATTTTTTCTTGTTGTTCAATACAGTGATGTATTAAATAAATAGATAGAAATATAAATCCCTAATGAGAACTCTCCTAACGGGGTTTATCAGTGTCATGTTAAAATGCCCCTCTCTCCCAGTTAAGAATCCCAACTGGTAGGAGGTAAACCAGTTGGCTATTTACAAAGCATGGTGAATTAGCCCCTGGGATCAACGAGAACAAATTCCTTCAGTAGTCCAGCTTGGGGATTTGAACCTGGGTCTTCCGCATTCAAATCCCCAACTCTGACCACTGAGCCACGCTGCATGTAGTCTTCCTCTGCCGCTTCCCACTTTTCGTTTATCTCTTCTAGTGCTCGGTCCAATTGTTTCTTCAACTTCCACCCTACTTTCTTTGCATTCTTTCTGCAATTTAAGTAGGAGTGCATCAAATGCTCTCTCACCAATTCCGTTACCACGTGGAACTTTAGCGTAGTGCATGTGCATTGAGATTGTCTGCTGTTGTCTGAAAAGCTTTGCCCCGTTCAACAGATCTTGCTTTAAACCAAAACGACTCCAGCAAAAAAACCTTCCTTGTAAGTGGAATGTCGTGATCGTCCATCCATTCCATGACAGACCTGTTACAATATATGTTGATTGATATATCTATTATTATATATAATTAGCTTTCATGTAAATGTATTCCGTTAATAAAGGACACGAGCAGATCGACTACCGATATAGTCATTGTTATATTGAAACACATATGATTTATAAAATCATATGAAACAAGATAGAAAAGCTTTACAACATTAAAAAATTTTGTTACTGTAGTTTCACACTTGACACGATTATCAAAGTGATCAGAATGGAGTGAATGGAGTGAGATGTTACGGGCATGTGTTGCGGAGGGATGATGGGCATGTTTTGAGAAAAGCGTTGGAGTTTGAAGTGAAGGGCAAGAGGAAATGAGGATGACCAAAGAAGACGTGGAAGACAAAAGTGGAGAAGGACAGCAAGAGGGTTGGTTTGGAAAAGGAGGATCCCTAGAAACAAGTGAGATGGAGAGTGGGCATTAGAGAGATTGCTGTTAGAGTGCCAGGGTAAATCCGGAAACCCCTGTTTATGGGGATAAACCCAGATCAATATTGGATACAAAGAACAAACAATTCCCTCTGTTTTGAACACTTTATTAGCTTATGGTAATGTGCAAAAATATATTTTTTTTATGAATTTCAACACAATACATTTTTTATTTATTATCATTATTTGCAGAAAGTTCAGGAAAGCGAAAACTTGATGAAGACTCTGATGAAAACTCTGCGAGCAAGCATCTCCATGTAGATCTCCAGGACACAGATTCATACGAGGTTGAAAGTTTTGTTGCAATGGCCAGTGATAGAGAGATGACTGCAAGAAAGGTAAAAGTTTAACTCTAATAAATTGTTTTTGGTGTGTTTTACAGAGATGCCAATTTTTTGAGCTCATCTTCAGGCGCATACGCAGATTTTCCTGCAAGGTGGTGCACTTTAAGCTTGAGCGGACCTTAGGTTATCAGTCCTTAAAATATGATATCTAAACAATTCTGATATCTGATA
>JANCMA020571854.1:0-10019 GCA_024336925.2 Zoanthus solanderi
GAAAAAAAATTATGGGCGAACTAGCAAGATATGTTTCTAGAATTAATAATGATAATAATTTAACAATAATAATTATTTATTTTATAATAACAACCATGTTAACACATTTATATACTAGCGCTTTTCCAAAACTCTAAGCACTTTACAAGTGATTACAAAGTTCAGCAGTTGAGGCTCTTGGATAGTCCGCAACAGCAGCTCACATATTATATTTGAAATATTACAGAATGCCCTCCATGTAATTAATAGACAGACCACAACACCCGGATCACTACCCTGCTTTTTTCGACAAGGATGTGGGTTTTTTCAAGTCCCCCAATACAGAAGGTCAAGATACTGGACCTAAAGTTTAACATCACAAAGGTCTAACCATTTGCAAAGGCAGCCCTCCCCCACACGGTAGACTGGTACTTTACCAACTTGGCTAATAAACTCGCAGTTAGGGTAGCTGCGAAGAATATATCACTGGGTTTGCCACACACACAAAACAGCACATTAGTACAAGGTAAACAAGTTTGCTATTTATAAACGTGGTGGAAATGACTCAAGAATCACCTAAAACAAATCCAGACAGAGTGAGATTTGAACTTGGGACAAGCGCATAAAACCAGCACCATAGCCACTGGTCCATGATGTCTGTTTATATCTTCTTTTGCAGATAGAAAACATCAGTCATTGCTGGTTTCATTGAATCCACACTGGCTTTCATGGGTTTTTTTTTTAAGCAATTTATAAAGCAATGGTGGGACCAACAAGTACAATAAACAAGAAAAGGTACAGAATCTGATCTGGAAAAGCAAATTAAAAAATAACTAAAAAACATTATGTACTGTAAGGTCAAATGAGATTGTGGGACATATATTTACAAACCTAGAGTCTTCATCATTATCTTGAAGATCTTCAGCAATTTGGTTTTCTAGCTCGTCAATCTTTTCCCTCACTATGCCAAGATAAACTCCCAATAAATGAACCAAAACACGCGAACGTGCGTCATAGATACCTTGTGACAAAACAATAATGTTTTATATTAGAAAAGGTTGTCACGGTCACAGGTAAGCCAAGAGAGTAAGTATGTTGGCCTAACAAGTTCAGGCCTAAATAATGAAACAGCGTCACCCACTGGCAGGTAAGAACTGCATTCGACCTTTAGAATCCATATATGGTTATTGCTATGGAGTCTCTCCTCCTAACTACTCAAAATCTAGTGTTCCATATTTTGACTGAAACTGAATTACTTGATGAATTATACAAAACTTTTAAATTCAATTAATTTATAAGTATTTCACTGAGTCCTTAATATTTTTGGTGACCCCCCAAAAAATCCAAACCTTCATTTTCAGAGACTGATAATAATCTGCACAATATTTTAACCCTAAAGTCTCACAAAACTCTTATCCTTGTTCCATGAATATTGATATACTGTATATTCAAACTAAGCCTCCAAACGCTGTTAGTATTTAAGAAGCAGACTGCTTTTATTTAATGAAGTTTGATAATAAGCTAATCTAGCAACACCATGTTAATGTTAACAGTTACTTGCAACCAGTAACACAGACTATAACCCTGTGTAAGCTATAGGTTTGGTTGGATATAATTTTCTCTATTTGGACTTAAAGCTTGTCACAGTTACATGGTAGTAATTTGATGTCCCTTAAATGTGCCGAGACCCAAAATCAAGAACACCATTGAAACATTCAGATAACCAAAAGCTTTGAAAAAAAAAAAAAAAATAGAGAATATATGTTCTACAACAGCCAATCAGATATGTGTGACAAAACAAAGGTTTAATTTAAAAACATTGACTTACCATTTCTTAAATCATTCTCAATTAAATCCTACAAAAAGTAACATAATCAAATAAACAAAAATAAATATGGTGACAACTAAAAAACTTATTAGAAAATTAGAAAAACAAATTAAAATGGTTGAAAAAGCATGTATTTGACTAGTTCTTCAGTACTGATCATTAGCTGGAAAAAAAATTATGAAGAAGCTTATTTGCTATATACTTGAACTAAATGAATTAGAAGTTAATAAAAATAACTTCAAATGAAAGTTCACAAAACACAATGCTGACAAACCTTAACAATATTCATCATGGTGTCTTCTGTGGTGGGTTCTTCTTTCAGGGTTTTGATCAAAGGGCTGAACGTACCACCACCTTCAAAAATACTAATTTGCGATTTGTAATTCTGATTTTCATTGATCTGATCATAGTTCAAATGGGCAAGAACTGATGGTAGAACTTCAAAGAAAAAAAATTAAAAACAATACAAGTATATAAGTAAGAACATTTATCAGAAAAATTGGTGAATATGTCCTGAGCAGGAATCAAACCTTGTCTCCCTGTATTCTAGTCAGGAGTGCTAACCACTACACCATCAGGGACCACCACGCTGGCAACATACATTTGTTTCAAACTTCATACAAGTATGTACACACTGTATGAAGTTTGAAATGAAATAAGAATGGTTTACAGCCTGGCAAGGTCAGGAACAACAATTCCGATTCAAGGAATTCTTGAAAAATTCACTTTGTTAATGATTTTGATTTCTTATATTATTGAAAGGTTTCTCATGGGGTTGGAAGGTCATTTGGTTTGGTATTGTCTGTCATGTTTTCTTCCTTCTTCAGTTTTCTGGATCTGTCCCTTATAACCAAATCTATAGCAGCACAACAGAATGAGTACCTTCCATTTAGTATTTTAAATCGTCAGGACTGTGTGTATGTTATACTTATAGCTGTAAGAAAAAAATATTTCTAGATTGTTTGACTTAAAGTATAGACTAAGTACAGGGATAGAAATTGTAATTTTTTTTCACTATACATTCAGACTAGTAATCACTCAGGTTTACTACTTATTATGAAGTCCTTCTCATTTTTTACTAGACTTAGCTTTATCAGTTTTTAAATTTACATTACAGCACCAGCCATTAGTTTTCAATAGACTACTTTGCCCCACCTAAAGCAATGTTCTTTCATTTTTCTGTAGAACCTGCATGCCCATGACACACCATCTTTCAATCAACATGTGCCAGCTGTTTGTTGAAAGTCGCTTTCAGGCAGAACAGAACATACTTGTACTGAGCATGTGAAAATGAATTAACTTGATTTGAAATGGGAGAAAATATTTCAAAATTATATTTATTCTTGGCAGAAGAAAATATTTTACAGACTCTTGGACTAGTTTGAGTACAAGTTTACCAGTCCACCATTGAAGCATTTTAAAACTAGTGTGCAGACTAGTGGAATACCACTAATAAATTTGAAACCCTAAAGTATCTTAGTTTGGGTGAATTTCCAGTTACCTCTTTTTGGTAATTTTAGGTGATGGATAAGAGCTTTAACTCTGTTTTCATTCCATTCCCTAAAAGAAAGCAATATTCTTTTTTTAGTTAGTAACATTTTAAAATAATACAGTTAGGTCCTTTAATGCACCAATCAATGTTATGCCAGTGGGGGAAGGGTGGAAAAGTGGAAAAGGAGTTGGATTTGGATAGAATTACCTTGCCCTGGGGAGAGGATTTTGTCATTTGAGACTCGTCTGGGGTGAGTTTTTGACAACAGATTATGACTTGTTAAAAACAGAATATATATATACACTAAGGAAAGGTATTTGACATAAATTGATCATCTATTCCTGCCCCTGTTTTGACATTTTTGGAGGGTAAACTGCCAAATCCCCACCCCTTGACTGACCTCCCCTACCTCACAGGCATAACATTGATAGGTGCATAACAATTTCTTAAAGCTAATTTAAAAAATATAATAATAACACTGTTCAAAAACAAAGTCAAATATTTTTAAGAATATTCGATCAGGCTATAGCATTAATTTGAGTAATACCCAAGAATCACACAATAAGTATTTTAAGTTATTGCCCAAAGGTAAAATATGTTGCTCGAATACTTTATCTAACAATTGTCTTTTGAATATAAATAACAGCATTCTTTGCATACCACTACCAGTAGTACTTGTCTGGTTCTATTAGTGTTTATACAAGTCATGATTATTGTTTTAGCTTTTCTTTTCTAAAAATTCTCTGTCACTCGGGATAACCTGATAGAGTTTAAATAATGAAATTAGGCCACTGTAAAATATTTATAACAAACTTGGGGAAATTAACGATTTTAAAATACTTAAGGCCTACTTAAAACTTAAGTCCTAACTTTTCATCAACAACGATAAAGAAGCGCTTCAGTTCATTTTGGCATTTTTATCGCTTTAAAACAACTTCCAAGGTGAACTTTAAAGCTACCGCTTGGATAACTATTATTTTTACTCAAACTTACATTAAACAGAATATTTCTGATCAGCTACAAAAGAACAACCAACTTCTGAACTTTAAACCAATTAGTCGGTAATGACGGTATATTAACTTTCTGCCGAAATACGAGAACATAACTATAATATCGAATAAATTGAGACTTCAAGTCACCTTTGGTCTTCAAATAGAGCAGCAAGCAGACATGCAGTCAAAGTAGCATAAGAATACTTCTTAGCTACAGATAAGGAACAGACATTTTTTGAAGAGGAGTCATCACTTTCCCTTTCCTCCGCCATATTGTGTCAACATTGGTCCCCACTCCCTCTCATCCCTCATACTTGTTTTCGCAGAGGCAGCCCAGGCTAAATTAGTTCAAGAGTTTTGAAATGATTGCTTGATGGTTTTAGTGCATTCGTTTGGGTCTATTACTTGGTTCCCTGTGGCAATCCAGGCCTTTTTTTTCTGTGCTTTCCGTAAGAAATTAGTTCTTACGCAAGAGTCCTAATATGGTTTTGCAAATACATCATGATGTGTGATTGGCTAGGATATCGACATCACCATGACATCTTGTTAAAGGGAGAAGCGCGGAAAGTATAGCATGGATTTTTGGATGGCGACGTAAGGCCCCGTTTATATGGAGCAGGGTTGTCTTGGGTAGAAGGGTCACCCGTCTAACTGAGTTACCCTGGTCGAGCTAACTTTCCATACATTTTTTTGTAACGAGCCGTTTACACGAGAAACTTGACTCGGCCAGAAGGGCCACTCGGCTAGCCAAGTCACTCGGTTTTGAAGATAGCATTACCATTATAGCCGGGACAATTTTTTCCCTTGTAAACACTTTGGCTCGCCTTGCCGGGTCAACTCGGTCAATGATTCAATACACAGAGCATGCGCGATTAGTTGTTTCCGTTCAGCAATGGCAAGAAAATCGAAAGATAATGGCATAATGAAGTGGTGTTACACTCATGATATGATAGAATCGATTCTTGACAGTTTGAAAAATTATAAATCAATGATATGTGAATCAATGATACTGTTTCTACCAAGCTGCGGATCTTCGAAGGTGGCATTCTTCCAATCCTCTTGTATGGCTGTCAGACCTGGGTTCTGAAACAACGACAACTTGAGCGCCTAGAAGCCGTACAAAATTCATTCCTTCGTCGGATTCTGCGTTTGCGCTGGTTTGACTTCATCCCCAACAAAGAGATCAGATCGAGGACTGGGTGCTTACAGTTAAGGCAGCGGCTTCGCATCCTCCGCCTGAGGTATCTTGGGCATGTTGCACGTATGGAACCTACACGCTTACCGAGTTACCTCCTAAACTGGAAACCCACCAACTGGAAGCGTTCGGCTGGCCGTCCCCGCATCACTTTTCTTCATCAGCTGGACGACGACGTCAACACCATTGTTGGGGACCACTGGGACATCCCCGATGCATGCAAACTGGCTGTAAACAGAACAGATTGGAGGCACCTCCTCCGCAACATCATGGCGAGCAGGCAGACTCTGGATTTTTACCCTGAGTGACCTAATTAACGAACTAATGTGAATTAAATGCTATCAACTACAATTCAAGTTATATAGAATGCTACAAGCAAGTAAACTGTATACTGTCTTATAAGTTATGTTAATTTAAATATTATATTTATATTCAGTTACTTACGCAAGAACAACTTCAAAAACTTTAAAATCAAACTGTCATAAGCAATATTTGCAAAAATTCCCAACCAAAACGTTTTGGTTGTTTGTGGCATGGATCGTACTTGGGTTTTGAAAATCGACAACATTTTATCATATAAACGCTCGATAAGGTTGATTCTTCTGGGAGGGTAACCCTTCTTCCCGGGACTACTCTGCTTCATATATATAACTGGACCTAAGTAAAGTAAGTGATAGGCGGTTGGGATTTCTATATGCTCAACCGGCAGCGAAAGCTAATGCTGCAAGTGTTATAATTACTTTTACAGCAGATAGATCTGATTTCTGCAGAAATGTCGGCCTCCTATTGTACTAAGTTTCTTCTTAGTACACCTGCATTGCTCACAAAATCTTTGGCAAAGGTTGTCAACAAATGTGCGAGTCCCGCTTGAGTCTAGTTTGCTCGAAACCAAAATGTGATTAAAAATCAAATATTATTCAAATAGTATTATAGGAGATTGTGACTGAGCAAAGTAACCCGAGTATCATAATAATGATTTTCAAAGTCTCATGGCCGAAGTCGAAAGCGAGAAAAACAACAAACGCTTGCATAGCAGCTGTGCTTCGGTAAAGGATATGACGTGATTTGGTTGTTCGCGCAAATAATTGTTTGTTTACACAGACTTATTGAATTCTTTTCACAGTCTTTGTGTATTATGCAGTTTTAATAGTATATGATGACAATGACAATAGTGATTGAGGCAAAGACAAATAAAAAAATTATAAAGATAGTTTTAAATTTTCATGTTTAACTTATTTACAGTGAATTGAGAGGAGGCTTTTCAAATTTAATGTGGATGGCCTCTTTGACTTTAAGTTGAAACTCTGTTTCAAGAGGCATAGTCTAAAATTTTGAAACAGTCAACTGAACACAGAGAGCGACATGGTGGAGTGCTCTCCAGCTGCTTGAAAACGTTCGAGGTCCTGTCCGTTGTCATGTGTTCACGATCGCGGGGTGAAAAATACCGGCACGTTTCTCCGACGTAAAAGGCTGTACACCCTTCACAGGAAAATTTGTAAACAATTCACGAACGCAGTCCACTAGGGACAGGGCCTTTCACGCTTAGTAACGAGCCTATTTTAAACGAGGTTGTAAATCAATTTAATGTCTAATACTTGATAAGGAGTAGAATGCGCTTCTTTGTTATCCTAGAGAAAAAGCCAACATAAAGAATTTTTTAAAGTGATATGTAAAAACTTTTTCATTAGAATCAAGTGACACGGAAGTGTTAACCGCTTTAGTAACATAACTTTTGATAGTTTTTTCAATTAAATGAGATGGAAATAAATTTTTAGTTAGAATAGGTACGAGATCGATTTAAAACATCCTTGTGAAAACCTGCCCATGTGTTATTGATCTTAAAGGTTCTGTCAACCAGTGTTCTAATAAGGCCTATATATTTTGTATGAAAAAGACGAGAACCTAAAGAAATTGGCCAGGAGGCCTGTATCGTTTTTTGCGAATTGAAAACTTTGTGATGCATGTCGCATGATAGTAGATTCTGTTTTAAAAAGCAGGCAACCCAGTGTACGCTTTGAAAGCGTCTTGTTCCGGAATAGGAATGCATGGATTTTTTATTTATTTAATTATTTATTTTTTTATGGAAGAGTCATTCGTTTGGGACCTATTCTGATTCCGGATTACTTGCAATACTCTTCCGCTCATTCTGCTCTTGATATCAAAATAGCCAAAAAGCAACAGCAACATGCAGCAGAGGATCTTGGGGGCGCTGTAAACCAAAATTTACTTAGGAATTCACTAGTAATGTTGTTTGTCATAATCTAGATTTGACATTACTAGTAAAATCATTGGAAAACACGCCTTCAGACAGAGCGGTGTTCTGTTGTCACAATTGGTTGTCATGTCAACCAGCTGGGACCGGGACCATTGTATTATTAAAGATAGCCATAGCAGCACGCACACGCTAAACTTCGAGCTGATCTGAGAAGTAACGGCAGAGCTCTTAGAAGATTTTGAAGGTCTGGACATAGTCAGGTTTACTGACTCTTTGGGAGAAGTAAAACAGGATGTCTACATCTACATCTACATAATTAATTTGCAAAATCCTTTAAGGACATTAGGCAAATATCAGTGCAATGTGCGAAAATAAGATTAGTAACTAAATGTGCAACAAAGATATGAAAAATTATAATATAGCAATAATAAAATGAATAATATTTGATAGTTAAAAATTAAGCAGAGAGATAATTATTTACAGATGATTTTAAAATGCGTGAGAAGTGCGTAAGACATGAGAGGTGATGCATATGCGTGTAAGTGTGAGAGTGTAAATGTAGTCTCTTGACTTAATTCCTGTCGTTCCATACGGAACATAGGTCGTCCACCAGAGTACGCAAAAATGTAGTCTCACTACACTAATATGCGCGTGTCGGACTTGACAGGCTTGCTGTGACACACGGACAGTCAACCAAGAGATGCTCAATCGACTCGATGGTTCATAGTGCTACACAAGTCTTTTACGAATGTGTACTGGACAGCTAGAATCCACAACGATCAGTGATATGGCAAAGGCTTTGTTCCACCAGTCAGCAAAACCATAGCCAAAACGGCAAAAGGATTGTTACAAACGCAACTGATTTCTAATTTTGGGTTTCCATTAATCGTTCCCGTTGCTCCCGCCGCGAAACTCTTATCGCTACAATCTCCGAGATCAGAACATGAGTGATAATAGCGATTGCAATCGCTACTATTGCTCCCGTCGTTACTGTTACGAACGCCACGATTTCTATCAAATCGCTCCAGTCGCAGAATAATTTTGTTCACGACTGTAAACGTCGCCATGGGAGCGATAACCGTTTCAGTACAGCATGTAAGCTTCCCATGAAATTCAAGATTTGAACAAGCTTTGTGATTGGCTGAATTAAGGTTAGGGTGAGTTTTATCTTTCCTTTCACTGGCTCAAATTTCATGGGAAGCTTACATGCCGTACTAACCGATAACCGGGCCGAAGCAAACAAGTTGTACCCAGGGCCCTTTGCTTTTCTTATCTCTTAGGGGTATCGAATGGTTCAATTAAATTTTAAAAATGTACTCGCAAAATTTGGTCTTTGCTCGCAAAAATGACACGGGGGCTCACTTGCACGTATTGGCAAAACTTGCACGTGCTCGCATTCTTTGTTAATCCTGCTTTGTAGTATTTTTTATGTATAAACGACAAATCAGTAATGATATGGTTAAAATCAAAATTTCGAAACATCCTTACCTTTGGCTTCAGTGTTTCCTCAACTGTTCAACCTGTAACTATTTTGGAGGCGCTGTATGTACTATCGGGAAAACACATGAAGCTCCCCGGCTAACATGCATTTCGTTTATTGGTTTATTTCTTGTCATATTTCATCGTTGCAGACTTTCTGCTTGAGATAGGTACAGTTCTGCAGTTGAAATATATGATCTTTCATCTACTCACTTGTTTCTTCGATTCACCGTCTACGGGTATACCACAAACCTACAACGAGACAGTCCGTATTTTTCTTAAGTGCTTGCTGCTCTCAACAGAAATTTAACAACTGCTCGTTCTAGCTCGCAAAAATAAACGCATTGCTCGCATGCTCGAAGACCATTCAAAACCCTTCCTCTTGACCAGGCTCTTTGTCCGAGATTAACTAGCTAAGTAACTTATCCTATATCGATGTTGACTATTTAAAGCCAACGGCTGATGAATAAAATCAAGTTCACCGTAAGAATTTTTACTAAAACTAAATATGATTTTGTTCAGGATAGGGAAAGGGAATTATTTTAGTTTATATAAACTATTATATTACTAGACTAGTTGTTACCAAAGGTAAAGAGAATGCTGTTGGGCTATAAACATGTCCAAAAAACTTGCAGTTTAATATGCATAATTTTATATAGTAAATCAGTAAATGCTGCATGAAGATATTATTTTCGGAAGCCTTTGTTTTGCGACGTTCGAAAATACGAACTTAATAAATGAAACTTTTAATCGAATATGCATAACGTTAACTATGGCGAGCACTTTTCAAAAGAAAGAGCAGGTGGCAGTAATAATGTGATGTGTGTGTGTGTGTGTCG
>JANCMA020571957.1:0-10019 GCA_024336925.2 Zoanthus solanderi
CCATCTTTTCTCTACTAGTAGGCTATTACAAATAGACCTCTAGTAGAGTAGCCAATCAGAATGCAGGATGCGTGTTAAGCCGTTAGTAGGTTTATACTAAGTGCTATAAGTCGAATGACTTTAAGCTTTTCTCGCGAACTAAGGTCACGCTATATATGTGTCATAGAAGAGCAAGAACCTCAGTACAATATCCAAATGCAATAAAACAACAAGCAAAAATACTTTTGAAAAAGCTCATATTTCAATTTAATGACAATTTCAGCGGCTTATAAAAACTCTTTCAGAGTTCAGTGTAGATAAGAACTTATCATGCAAACACAAGTTTAATAATTGCTCGGTTATTTGGTATCAAGCTTATTAGGATACACATGATTCGCAAATTTACAAACATATAAATGCATTACACAGAGCTATGTTTAACAACTACTCAATTATTTGGCTATCAAGCTTGTTAGATACACACGATTCGCAAATTTACAAACATAAACGCGTTACACAAAGCTACGTTTAACAATTACTCGATTATTTGGCTATCAAGCTTGTTAGAATACACATGATTCGCAAATTTACAAACATATAAACGTGTTACACAAAGTTTTGTTAATGAGGTTTTACATAGCTGGAAGCAATTTATTATTTATTACCACATTATACTACCTGTGCGTCTGAAGCTAATTACGTTAATTAGTTTAATTACCGTTAGTAGGTTAAGCAACATACCAGCATCAATAAATGACGAATACTGCGACTGGCTGCCTAAAAGACATCAAATTGAGCGGCATTTGATATCAACATAAACCTTTTTCATTAAAGGCACACCGCACGCGTATCAAGTGATATAACTACCGCTGACAAATAATTCGTTTAAACGTTGGCGTAAAACACTTGCTAGCAATATCACGGAAAGCGAAGTGCACGGATCTATCCTGGAAGAGACCGCTTCTATGATAGAAAATGGGGAAGTTGAAGACGATTCCCACGATTTTGAAGAGGTAAATTAGGAATTTAAAATGTGAGTTTATTTACTTGTTTTCTAGCTCGTTAGTTGAAATGAAAGCTTTTTTTAACAGGAACTCGAATCAGTAGCAGGATGTACGTTTCGTTCGCAATGCTTCTACTTCTACTTCAATACTTTGCAGGCCTATACTGGCAAAATCGCAGAGGATCTGATCAGCGGTCTAATATGTTACAGTCAATAAATAAATTAATTATATAATAGTTTGTACTTGCAAAATATTAGGTTATTGCAAAAATATACTTCAGTAATTATATTAAGAGAGATGCTGTAGTACCATCTTTTGGAAATGATTTACATTATTTATCTGTACTACTGAGTTTGGCAGACTGTTCCAGTCTCTAATTGTACGTGGAAAAAAGCTATATTTATAAGCATCAGTTCTAGAAAATAAAGGAATAAAAGAGTGGTCCTGCGTTGAACGAACTGATCTTATTGGTCGAGTTATTTCATTTGGTACGGAAATTGCAACTGATCCATTCATTCATGATTTTGTTAAAAACTGTTAGTCTGTTTATTGTTCTTCGCGTAGAAAGATTATCCCATTTTAGACTATTAAGCAAGGCCGTAGCACTTTCTTTTTGTTGGTATATTCCTGTTACAACTCTTGCTGCTCTCCTTTGTACTTTTTCAATTTCTACAATATTCTTTTGCGTATATGGGTCCCAAGCACCAGCCGCATATTCCAAAACTGATCAAACTAAGGTCTTGTAGCAAGTTTCCTTGGTTTCACTAGAACGCGATTAGAATTGCCCGTTTTTGAGCCACTAAATTGAGCGTCACTTCTCACTTCACTGCACTCCATCATGAATATGTAAGAGTGAGCTCAGAAAACATAATACATTTTTGCACTACAACGCAACTACATCACATTTCAAGATGGCGGCTCGCAGCAAATTCAATGATCAAAAAAAATTACTTAGCGTTAATTATACATAACAAATTATCAAATTTAAGCTGTTGATTTAGAAACAAGTAGAGGAAAACTCTTACTAATTGAGATTAATATTGTTGGACAGTCGAGGTTTACTTTAAGATGAAACCGGAAGTGATTTATCAAAACTTTAAACGTTAATTACACCATGAAAAAAAAAATGTAATCAAATCGTTCTTTTTTCCATCACCATTAGATGGATAAAGACATTCTGTACATACAAGAAAACCACAACTGATATAATTATACACTTTAATGTTTGAAACCTTAGTTCCTCACTCTTTACGGAAAATCAACCAAGAACCGATCAAATCATATACTTTTCATACCTGAGTCCACAAATGTTGATGACGTGTTTCCTATTAGGTCCTCTTCATCTTCGTAAACTCCAACAAGCTGTTCTCCAAGACTTTAAGGATGGATTAGAATGAAAATATATCATTACTTGATTATTGATAACCTTTGCACTTCTTCTTCCACTATTTATTTGAAATGAACGTTCTTTACATCATGTGAAAGAACAACAAAGTAATACATTCTTCTCATTTCAAAATTTTTTGGTAAGATCAAATAAAAAAAATCCAGGTTTCGCATCAAAAATTTTTGTAAATGTAAATGCGACATAAGAATTTGATTTTCATTTCTTTCTTTTTGCTGCAGCGCAGGAAGCACAGCAGACGAGTTATTTTGGTTTAGCTCACGGAGCAGATCCACAGTACACATTTGTTTCCATACGTTTTCTAAAAATATAAAAAATGATGAGAAACCCGGAATTTTTTATTTGATCTAATAACAATTTACAGGGTTCTTACCCTTTACCAGAGAAAAACTACAGGACATTTCCAGGTTATTTCTAGGTTTGGGAGGCTCTCTCTCTAACAAGCTACTTTCTCTAGTAAGATCCTTTCCCTTGTCTAAATAAACCCCTTTTCTACTAAGCTAGAATTCCTCTCTAATAACCCACCCCCCTCCCTTTACCATACCCCTTATCACTCTAAAAAAATCTCTTCCCCTTCTTTAATAAGTACTATTCCCTCTCTAATGAGTCTTTTTCCATTTCTACTAAGCGTCTGACTGGAAGGGCCGAAAGCAATTATAGCCCTGTAAACTTACTAAAGGATTTACCATGTTGTTACACAAACCTTCTAACACACACCATTATTTTTTTTAATTTCTTTCTTAAGACAAACAAGTTAATCGGAATAGCTTTTAGTGGGCAGAAGAATTGGGAAGGAAGAATAGAGATCATTTTGGAAAAACTTTATTTTTTAGGTTCAAAAACATTAGTTATGGTAGTGGTTAGTTATGCATATTCTCACTAACATTGCTTGTTAACACACATTAGTATATAACACACAAGTGATTATTACTTTTCGCTCACGCTGATTGGCTAGTTCAGAGGTTATTAGCCAAGTACTATTCACCTCTGAGCAGCAGAAGAAAAACAAAATGGCTTCCCGTTTCACTTCGGTTTCAAAATGTCATAAATAAAGTTACTCTTTGGTCCGCTAGTTATTCAGCTTGTGTGGTATATACTAAAACAGTTAGAGCTTCGCGACCCAGTAAATATTAACCACTGTTCACTTCCACTTCGGTGAATAATTGTTAAATATTGAATGAAACCCTTTCTGTATTGATGGAAGTTCAACTAGTTGCTCCTCTTTCTCTCTAAAATCCTAACGTTATCGATGAACGAACCCAACTAACCTCATAGGCTGTGTTGCCAGCGACTTATGATTGTAGCTGTTTGGGATAATGGTCACTCGACAGACTGGAGCGGTAATGTTCTCAGTCTCCTAACATAGAAATAGGCGATATAAATTCAGCGTTACTATAGCCATCAATGCCATCCTCTTAGCTAACATAATTAACACTATCAACATCATTACAATAAGAATCAATATCATAACCACAACACTGTCATAATCACAACCACCATCACCATGACAAAATCACCGCAATATCAGTATCGCTAACATCATTAACGCCACCAACACAACATCACCACTGTCATAATCAACGACTATCATAATCACCACCAACATAAGTATCGCTAACACCATTAACGCCACCAACACAACATCACCACTGTCATAATCAACGACTATCATAATCAACACCAACATCATAATAACCACCACAAACATATGAAAAGCACTACCTATGATCAACACTGCAACCACCACCGAATCCACCACCATCATCATCGTTCCTACCGTTTATTACCATTATGAACAATAAATATCAGTAAAAAAAAAAAGGAAATCATTGTGTTAAAGTTCAAATATAGATTACGAAAGGATAGCACAAGCCACTTACCCTGTTTCCTGTGCGGACACTGATATTACCATTGCACACTGCTGACTTATGTGGGTGCCCGCAAACTCTAAAGTTAAAAAGGTGGAAATACCGCGAGCCACGTGATGTAAAAGACGATCCTCCTTCAACACTCTGAGGTCTAAAAGAAGAAGTTTATAAGTTCAAAGTTCAACCAGGTAAATGAAATCATCATTATAAATTATCTAACAGTTGTACTTTTAAGCTGGTGCCTTTTCCCAAAAGTTAACGTTTCATAAATATAAGAATGAGGTCAGATAGTATTTATCAACCCTGATTTTAGTAAGAGCTTGGGAAAATTGAAACGGAGAGTTCAGAGTCGGATTTTGACGTAAATGATCTATTAACAGTTCGCACCGGTACCTAACCAATGATTAAATAGGTATAGCAAATCTTTTTCTGCTTTTTCCAGTCCGATAATATCTTTGTGATTTGATATTTCCGCAATATCTTGTTAACTTGAGTATGTTTTAAGGAGAGTCTATTATCTTAATTCTTGGTGTCCTTTTATTGTTTCGGTCACAGTAGTACCCTAATCAAACAAGTCTGTGATGTTTTGAGCTGTGGTGTCCTTACAATATTTTGGTAACAGGAGTATCCTCATTAGACAGGTGTAACGTACGTCTTGATCATTTGGCATCCTCGCATTGCTTTGGCAACTGGAACATCTTCATCGCACAAGTCTGTGATGCTTTGATCTTTTGGTGTCCTCAAAAGGTTTTGGTAACTGGAGTATCCTCGTCAGACAAGTGTCTCATGTCTTACGTTTTGGTAACTGGAGTATCCACATCAGACAAGTTTCTCATGTCTTGATCATTTGGCGTCCTCACATTGATTTGGTAAATGAAGTACGCTCATCAGACAAGTCTGTGATGCTTTGATCTTTAGTGTCCTCGCAATGTTTTGTTAACTGGAGTATCCACATTAGAAGAGTGTCTCATGTCTTGATCATTTGGCGTCCTTACCTTGTTTTGGTAACTGGAACATCTACATCAGACAAGTCTGTGATGCTTTTCAGATCTTCTGATGTCCTCACAACGTTTTAGTAACTAAAGTATCCTCATCAGAAGAGTGTCTCATGTCTTGATCATTTGGCGTTCTCACATTGTTTTGGTAACTGGAACATCTACATCAGACAAGTCTGTGATGCTTTTCAGATCTTCTGGTGTCCCCACTACGTTTTAGTTACTGGATTATCCTCATTAGAAGAGTGTCTCATGTCTTGATCATTTGGCGTCTTCACATTGTTTTGGTAACTGACGTATCCTCATTAAAAGAGTCTCTAATACTTTGTTCTTTCATTGCCCTTGCAATGTTTATGAAACTCGACTACCCTCATCAGACGAGTGTTTGTTAGCTTAATCTTATGGTCTCCTTACAATGTTTCTGTTACAGAGTTGAAGAGTCTCTAGGCTTATTACTGAACTTTTGCCAGGATACCAAAAACAGCAAGATAAAGACTGGTCAAAAGAGAAAAATAATCATAAAAGAAACCGTCGTTCTCCCAATCTAAAAAATTCATAAAACTTCTAATAATTTATTAATCTTACCCTGCAAGAGCTTTAAAGTCGAATACTCGGCCAGGATATTTTCTGGATGCAAATATACAGTCTGAGTGACAGAACATGGACCCTTCATCACTGAAAAAAAAATTACAACACAATCATGACTTGAATCTAATTCCATCTAACCAAGAAAATCAGTGCTTCAGCTGTTAAGTATAATGATTTTGGAAACTTTTGAAAACATGTTTAAACTTGACCTTGTTGAGGCTTCATAAATTTATCTATTAAAATGCCAATTTTTCAAAATTATTTCGAACTTTTCATATGCTTTTACAATTTCACTGATTTAATTTTTTCTTTCACTCTTTATTAACAGGATCCAAAGAATAACAATGTAAACGCTGACAAGATATCCTATTTAGACATTCTAAGTTTACATCATCATCATCACCTTTTTAATCCTGGTCCACAAGGTATGCAGGAGTGTTTCCCGTACACATTAGTTGAGTTGAGGTACGTATCTAAAGAGTTAACATTTTTGATTAGTTAGAGCTTCAGTTTAGATAGGAGAAAGTCTTTTCCAGTTAAAAAAAATAGTTTGTTTGTTCTCTAGCCTTGGCTTTAGCGTGTAGTTCGTATAAACCATATGCATCCATAACTAATTTAAGTAACTATTTAGATTTACTGTTTTATAATAGATCCCCGATAAACATGTATAATTTTCTGCATGCTCTTAGAAGCGATGCCGTAAAAATCCCAAACTTGTGTAGTCTGATAAGTCAATAAAACTAACTTAAATGTCATCACAAACATCAAGAACTTACTTTAGCTCCAGTTACTTTCTTTGTTTTGTGGGAAGCCGTTTTTCTTTCAAACGATTATCTAAAGATTGTAAGTCTTCAAAACACAGCTTCGTCTTTAGTTCTACAGAGAAGTCTAGATTCCATCTGAGAATTTGAAAAATGAGAGAGCTGTGTTAAACACCTCGTGTGGGCTGAGAGTCAGAACGACAGTTATTTCAAGGATTTTAGTTCGCATAACGTCAAGTCAATATTGCATTGTGATGATGGCAAAAAGAATTAATAAGCATCGCCACAACTGCATGCAATAAATATGACAATATAAAAATCAGTTTATTTACCTTGAATTTTTTCATGAGATACAAAACCAAATTAGAAAAAATTTCTTAAACTTTATTTGAGTTTTTGGTAATGTAAAATTCCCTCTGACAGAAACAGGTTTTATGAGGTTTGTGGTTAAATTGGCCAATTGGAGTCGGAAACCACAAACCGAAAAAAAGTTGAATTTCTAGTTTTTAAAGTGCGAGGGCAAAGTACTGGATAGTATTACAACATTTATATAGAATTCTAATTTCCGACATTCCAAAACATAGAAAATTTTTTATATTAATTGATTTAAAAAGGCTTTAAAAAGTCTTTAAAAAGGCTTTACGTTTTCTTGAATTGCTTTTCTTCTGAGCGGAAACTTGAAAGAAGTAGAAAAAAAAATGCGCGGAATAAATTTGATGATTTTATTTTAAACTTGCATATTTAAGGTTCGAGGCAAACGACTATTTTCGCTAGATAAAAAAGTTAAAAAAAAATATTTTGATTCATATCACCGGTAGTTTGCATTTCATAAAACAATTATCGAAGACTCGACTTGGCCATCTTCGATAAAGCACCTTTGAATATGCTTTTAAAATACAGAGCAAGTTTAGAGTAAAGCAAAATCACGTGATCGATATCTACCAATATCGCGTGTGTATTTTGGGTGCATATTAATTGTATTAATCTTGCTTAAAATAATTGGATATAAAAGGATAACATTTTTAATCAAACTGAACGCAACTTAAAGTTATTTAAGATCACAGTTTTTCTTCTATGGATAAATAGCTCTAGTTTGAAGTAAAATACATTTGTCAAAAAGACTTGCAATGATTGACCTAACAACGTGAGTGAAGTTTGGGCCGTTTATACAATATTTCAACTGGCCATTGCCATTCTTTATCAAGTTTTATTAAGACAATTTCTGTTACAGCTATATATATGTTCAAAAAAATAACGGACGAAAATTACAGACATTTTAAGATAATGAAACGGCAGATAAATAGTGCCAGATAAGATAAATATAATAACAACAACAACTTTTACAATAATTGGATTACTGTTCATTACGTCTGGTTACCTAAAGGTTCAACGGTTTTAGCTTTTTAAATAAGGTTAGCTTCACGAGCTTTCCATACAGAATCACGTTTAGATTTAAAAAGTTCGAGTAGGATAAGAAGCATAACTTTGTGGGAGTGATTACTACTAAGAAAATGTTCAGTATGAATATAAAAGGGTATAAAATATGTTCTAGTTTGGTTTGCTCTAGTTTGGCTTAAAATATTTTGAAATATTGTAATAGCAAAATGAATGGCTGGAAAACTACAAGACTAAGCCAGCAACTTCAACCGTAGACGGCTGTTTCGTCCTTTTTGGGACTCGTCAGTACGGTGTAGGGAGCAATAATAAAAAGCCAGCCAAAAGCTAGTTGTTTGTCATGCTCAAAGTTGTAACCCCATGTTTTTTTTATACAATACATATTTGTTTGCATTTCTTTTTTTTCAAATACAAGTAAATAAAATTATCACACTAAATTACAATTAATTGTAGTATTTGTTACATTTCCTTCTATAAATGAGGCTGATGTCCGAATGTCTAGTGTCTAAATTAATCAAAGGTTTTCGTGTTAGGCACTAGATGTAGAAAGTTACCCTTAGGTAAGAGCAAATAAAATAACAGGCGCTTTTTAAGCGCTTGTGGCTACTGCAAGCAACCTTAGAACTAAAATACAATAGTTTTGACAATTTATAAGCCGTTCCGAAATTGCGCAGGGAACAGGGACGAGTTTCAAAGTTTAACCAATCGATAATATGACACAACCACATGAAAGATCACGTTGAAAGTTGTCATTTGACCAAGTTTGATGTTTTTAGGGTAAACAGGGACCAGGTTATGGATCTTGAAACATGTTTCCAAATCCATACAAACGTATATATACAAATGTATATGTTGACACTGCGTCCCCAAAAACCATACAAACTCTTGAAATGTTTTATCAATTTTGTGACAACTGTTCCATCATTAACCCACCACTTGAAAGAAGCTGAGATGAAAATCAGGGATGTTTGCCCATTTTTAAAAGAAATCACAGAAATCTTTTACAAAGAAATTAAGAGTTTATATATGGTTTTTGGGGACGCGGTCTCAACATTAGATACGTTTCTTAACGTAACTTTAGTGCCTACGGCTTAGCTGGTTAAATATTTTACTTTCGCAAATTCATGCTAAATAGTTGTCAGCACTCTCTAATTTTGGTTAAAGTTTTCGTATTATTAAAACATAAGCCAAATATCACTGAAGAATTAAAACTAAATATAAATCAAACAGTTAGTGCTGACCGAATCTGCTGGTTTTGTTATTTTGTTCAAAGTGGAGAAGGATTCAATGTAAAATAAACAATGCAGAAAATATTAACCAACCATTTTTCCAGATTCAACTTGCGGCTTTCTAAAGTTGTAATGAAAATGATAACTAACCAGGGCCATTCGTCATGCATTTATTTACTTTTTCTGCCCTGAAGGAAGCAAATTGAAATCAGTGTGTTATTTTAGTTCCTGACGTTTTAGCCAAAAAATTCAGCAATGTAATGGACCAGTTTATTTGTTTATTGATTGATTTTCCAATCATGCAAGGTGAATGACATAATAGGACATTTAGTCCCCTACAAGATGTATCACCAAGCCCAACCCATAAAACCTAAAACTTATTACACTCAATTCCCAACCCACAAAATAATGTCCTAAGGAGAACCTAAGAAAGGAAAGAGAAAAAAGATATATAATCAATATTCTAATATTTCAAAAAACTAAATTTTAGCAAGAGCACTTAGTTATTGTATTGAGTCTTGCGACATTTATAACAAATGAGCTTATTTGTGCGAGCGTCGTCAGGTTCAAAAACTTTGCGTAATCTTGAAAAAAGAACGATTTTAACTTATTCTGAAATACATTAACATTAACTATTGATTCTAATTTATCAGGTATGGCATTCCATAAATTTGATATTCTCACAAAGAATGAATTTCTAAAGAGAGATCTGTTAGCCTAAAGGCCACTCTCTACCCTAAGACCATTTTTTCGCTACTTTTAGTGATATTTTTGATGATATCTCCGTCATTATTT
>JANCMA020572058.1:0-10018 GCA_024336925.2 Zoanthus solanderi
TAGTAGTAGTAGTAGTAGTAGTAGTAGTAGTAGTAGTAGTAGTAGTAGTAGTAGTAGTAGTAGTAGTAGTAGTAGTTTCTTAGCTTAGTTAGTCAACTCTAACCAGAGTATAGATAACATATAATTTTTTGGCTGGAAATTAAAATGTATCTATAAATTTAACTTTTAGCTGATGAAGGCGAATGGCAGAACATTCCCGACTTTTATTAAAATATATTTATGTTTTTGATTAAACCCTTCATTGCATCGCATGACAATAGATTTTTGACAGAAAAGATCACAAAACTGAACATTGTTTATCTGACAACAATTAACGGCGAAAAGATGGAGAATAATGATTAATGAAAAGGGACGAATAAATAAGAAATGACAAAAACTGGGTAGAAAATTAAATGGTTGAGATAATATTGAAGTGAATTTTGAAAATGAAAAACAATTAAATCAAGCTGAAAATGTATTCAAAATACTTACAGGCGAGAGAAGAGCGTCCTGTGCATCATATAGCATAATTTCAACACCTGGAATGAAGTGTCCAGTTTCCATCTGGTCACATTTTGGACCGGAGAACTTTGGTTTACAGATACATTTGCCATCCAAGTTGCAAGAAGAGCTTATTGATCCAATGGTATCGCAGCCGCAATGAGATAGAACTTGACCAAGGCCTGCTAAGATGATTATCCAAACACTATGCAAAGAGCTTGATACAAACGCCATATATATAGAGCAGTTCTTCTTTATAGTGGTTGATATGTGTTTAGGTAGAACTTTCTTGTGGATTCTCTGTTAAGATGTCAAACCAATATCTTCTATTTCTGTAGCAAATATGTCCATACAATTGCAAATTTCAAATTTGATAAAGTAGGATCAAAGTCAACACTGATAAAATTCCAATCATTGCTAAAAAACAACGCAAAAACGTGATTTCTCATCAGAAAATTAGGTTTTTCACTTGTTTAAACTATCAATGCCTTTAAAGATAAAAAATAATTCAGCCTAATATTAATAACAAATATGTTGGTATACTTAACCCGTGAGTGCTGTGTATGCATGCGTATATTGTCAGAAATTCAATGTTTTTTATTAACATTTCAATGAGATTGAGAAAGCTCTACAAAAGAAACACTGAACCAAATCGCCTCATACCTCACTCAGAGAAACTTTTCAATTAAAACGGCATTTAGGGGCCGATAGCAAACTCCGTGCGTCAATCAATTTATCGATCAATAAACAACCACAATAAAATTATATAGACCTATATATATAACGCTTATGAGTTATGTTCTGAATGTCATCACGATGCAGGCACGCATGGACAATACTTCTACACTTTAAAATTGACAACTTAAGAGTTTCCTTAACAAAGCTTGATGTTTGACGCTTCTAATTAAAATACCAGTCCTACCATATTCATGATTACAAGTGTTGCGTTATACATTTCAAAATGCTTAGCTTAATATCATTTTCAGTAATGTAAAATTAACTCAAAAGCTACACAGTATACTAAACTTCCTCATCTGCATCACTGAAAATGATTAGTTGAAAACTTACTATAACGGCGGTTAAAAAATGGACTTGCTACTTAAAAAAGGGAACCAATTAACCTACTTGTAGTTGGGCGCATAAATTAGTCATCTCTAAATTGAAATGTTTCATTAACTATACCAAGTAGAATTAGAAACTAAAATAATATTTTGAAGCCTTCGTTGGAGCAACAGTCTAGTTATTTACAATGTTTGAATCGTCAACATTAGGACTACTTTAAAGGCGATAATGATTTGTTGGTTGAATGACGTCCCTTAACTTCTCGCCACGTACTGCATTGATAAATATCTTGTTTAATAAAATGAAGAATGTTCAGCTAATATCAATCCTAGGAATCTTCTCAGTTCCTGGAATTCGAAAAACTTGAGACTGCTTTGTTTGTGACATACATAAATAATGCTGTCTTTAGTCTTGATCAAGTCGCAAACTCGCACAGTCAGCAATAATATTCTACGATGGGCGAAAAACCTCAACTCACCAGCTCACTCACCTAGGGCATTTGCAGTACTGGTTTTGACATTTGACATATATACTGACTTTAAAAAATCATTCATAACAGATTCGCAATTTGTATGATCCCACGTGAAAAACGAGAAAATCCTGCCAAATAAATATCAGAACTAAAGTTTTTGATAGCTTTAATAAGAAACTCGAGTTTAAAAAGAACTGTAATGTAAAAATTGAAAAGAATAAGACTGATCAAAATTATTCAGACTTCGATTTCAATTTTATACTTGTAATGAAAGACATTGCTTTATATTCTGGATACAGTAAGACTTGTAATAATTCGCTTGTGTTGCAGTTATTTTAAAACAATGTTAAACCAATTTGTGACTTGAAAACACAACTTGGTGGCTGTAGCATTAATGATTTACACAAACTAATAAATTCAAGTCATCTAAATAACTACTGAATTCAAATACCTAATCAGTTGCGTGTGTCTCCCACGCAGACACGCAGAGTGTATTTTAAGGTTTGATTTATTAACTTTACTGAAGGAAAATCCATTTAATTCTACGTGCAAGCTAGATTGACTTATAATATTCTATTAAAGTGGGTCCAATATTTTGTATACACATCCACAACATTGGTGACTCGCCTTAGTCTTAAAAACAAACTTTGTGCGTGAGAAATTCATAAGTTTGGACTCTAGCAGCTCACGCCATTATTTCAACTTACCGCTGTGTTTAATTGTTATCAGGCACAACAAGGTTATCGTCTTGGTCTCAGATGTAATATAGTTGCAGACTGTCACGTTTCTCCATTACAAAATGTTTTGACAAAACTGCCAACAATGAGTGTCACTTTAGGGTCACTTTAAGCTATCAATCACTTCATCTTTACCACAGAGGCCTCAGAGCTGGGGGAATGAACGGGGGCAACTGCACGCCCCTCCCCCCTCCACACACACACACACACATCACACACACACATCCTTTTTACCCGTTTACTCTATACGATAGCTAACTCCTCTATTTTAATTCCTCAACGTAAAGAAAAATCATTTTACGCGGCCAGAAGGTCGAGTACATGGCTTCGGTCGCGCAACATTGCATAATTGACTCTACAACCTTACAACACCCTTGCACACTCAATTTTACTGATCAACCGAATCTCATTGATCTGTACAACAAAATGAAAACCGTAAACGATATGTTGGTGGGTTGTGTTTCTACAGACTGAAACAGATTTACAAATAATTAAGTTCTACGACGTAGTGAAAAGAATTTTAAAACTGACGTTTCGGACTGTAGTCTCTCGTCGGAGTAAATGCATGAGAGATAAATAAAGAAGTGTTTATATAAACTTTTTTATAGTGATGCAAAGCAAAATAACGCGATGACATAGGTACGCATGTAAAAAACAAAAGGAAATAAAAGGATAGAGATGTGTGAGAAAAATATATTGTATATGTATATGTTAATATATATGTTATATGTTTAAAAAACATATAGTATAGGACATAAACATATTAATAGGACTACAGTACTTCGACGAAGGACTACAGTCCGAAATGCCAGTTTTAAAATTCTTTTCACTACGTTGTAGAACTTAACTATTTGTAAAACTTTTTCTGTAGAAACGCTGACGCAGCATTCCATTTATGTACTTAGTATTCACACGCACCGCGAATTAAGGAGTTTAAGTTTGCAGCTGTAATTTATGATTTTTTGTTTCTACTTTTATATATAGATGAATTAATGGTTTGTCGTCATTTTCTTTGTTAACATTCACGATGGAAGGGAAATCAGAATTGCGAGCAAGTGACGCTTTTATTGCGAAATGGCTTATTACCTCTGAAGTTTTTTCATTGCGTAATTGTGGTTGCAAAGTTTTGAACTTGAAAATAAGACCATAATATAAGTACATCACAGCGTGGCTCAGTGGTCAGGGTGCTGGATTTGTATGTGGATGTTCCGGGTTCAAATCCCACTCTGACCACTTTCTGGATTTGTCTTGGATGATCTCCGAGTCATATCCACCACGCTTTGTAAATAGCCAACTGGTTTGCTTCCTATCAGTTGGGGTTTTTAATTGTGTCGTGTGTGTGTGTCAACTCGGAGAAATTAGCTTTACAGCTCGCTACTCCAAAATCCGAGTATAAATAGAGTTCTTTTTTATTTTTGTTTTTCACATCCAATACGCAGAGCCACATGCAGTCCTTGACTGCCTAATTTTTAATCATGTTTGACAACTGACAACAAAAAAACGAGCCTACCAGATATAAAATTCATGGTAAACTGTTATTGAATTGCTTCGCTTTCCTATTTGCCTTCGACTTCACTGACGGCTAAAGACAAGGTATTTTCTGAAGTCTCTAAAACGGTAGCTTCAGTTGAAAGGTGGTCCATTATCGCTTCTTACCGTTAAAGGTATTCCAAGCACTAGTTACATATGCTAACATTTGATCCATCTTCGATATTAGTCCTGTGTTCATCTCAGCCCATCTTTCCTGCTTGCATGCCACTACCGGTAGGTGCTTTTTCGTGTGCAGGGAGCCCAAGAAGTCGACTGCTACTTTTGCCAGGATTCAGGGAAAATAAGAAATATGCACAGAGATCCCTTGTCATGAGAAACCGTCACCGCTTGGCACGGATGGCAGTGCTTAATACGCGCCTTGGGAACCACAGTCTCGTCTGTAATTACTCTTTCGTTTATTTCTGTCTTTATGTCCTGCATATACCAATTTAATAAGTTTCTCTCGGAGGGGCCTGGGTGATAGTCTTTGTCCTTTGACTACTGCTAGTTCTGTAAACACTGGATCATTGGTTTTCATTTTATGAAAAATAACCCCATGACGTCATTGCAGCTTTCAGTTCTGACAACTCAGAGACTACTTGTGTCTGCTCTTGTAACTATTGCAGAGGTGGCGCCTCTGGACTAAAGCCATAAAATCTTTTTCAAGTTTTTCTTGTTGCTCATTTAGCTAGTATTCGGTCTCTGACAATTTCTTTTACCATATTCGGTATCCCGGATTTGTTCAGTGTGTTATGAGTTAAATCTGCTTCATTGCTCCATTCCAGCGTTTGTGCGTGGGAAATAATTCAAAACCTTGAAGCATTACAGTTTATTTCTTCTTCTTTCTACCTGAAGCGAGACTGCTGCTCCGTGGCGTGTTAGTAGTGGAAATAATAACGGCTTGTGGTCTGTGTCGAAGCTGAACGCATCTCAATGGCCGTACAGGTATATCTGGTTCAGTTAGTATATCCCGTTCTACTGTCTTTGCACCTTTCTTGTATTGAAAATATCGCTGTTTAACGTCTGAAAGTGGACTAGAACAGTTGGTGACTGGTCTCCAGGCTTCTCAATCGTGGTCATACTGTTGCAGTGTGACTGCTATTCCGAAGGGTCCCGCATCTGTCTTAAGCTGAATCTTTCTCTGCGGGTCGAGGTAGGCCATCACATTGTCTTTTGATAGTAGTTACAATGACATTCTCAAAACACTGCTTCAGTTCATATGTCCAACGAAACTCAGCCTCTTTATTCGTTAGTGCTCTTAGCTGTGCCGCTACCTGGGCAAATTCCTTCATGTTGTCTGCTGGTATACAGGAGGCCCAGCGCAAACTGTTATACTAACGAATAAAGAGGCTGAGTTTCGTTGGACATATGAACTTAAACTAGGAACTTCGAAGACTACTATAAATATGGACTTAATTCTTTTAAATATTTTACCGCTAAAAACTGGAACTCCCCCCCTGAAAGTGTAAGAACAGAACCTACTATCCTGTCTTTTAAACAAAAAAATCAGAAATCTTAGGTTTGAATTATATACGTAAATTAGTTATTTTTAATTTGTTTTTATTGTTCCACTCGGAGAAATTAGCCTAATACGCTATAGCAAATTCGAGTTAAAATAAAGATGATGTGATGTGATGCACAAGCGTGCTATTAGCTAACTTGGAGCCACTAAAATGGACACTATGGCCACGTTGGTAATTTTACCATAAAAATAGTAATGCCTGTATACTAGCAGCCATGAACAGGTGTTTTGGCTTTATTTATTCTCATCAGTATGGCGTAGCTTAAAACGCGTGGTTATGTTCCCACAGAAGAATGTAAGTAATAGTGGAAGGATATGGATAAAGCTAAAGTATTAAGTAAAATATTTTCTAAACAGAACCCCTAAATGCTTAGGTTTCATGAAACTTTGTGCCCTGTGGATACTGGTACTTAATGTGGCTGTCGAAGGAGATCCGTTTTTGTTGGTCCACGTAAAGTGTGTACATTGTTGAGGGCCCAAGTGTAATAAATGGTCCTTAGCGTAATAAAAGTTCTTAATGTAATAACATTTGGTTCTGAATGTAATAAAAGTTCTTACTGTAATAACAGTTCTTAATGCAATACATTGGATTTTTAATACATCACCAATTTAGGCTCTTAATTGTTAAACAAACAAGAGTGTTGTCAGATTTCACGTGACAATCTTTTAACTTACTGTGTAACACTAGTCAACTAGACGCTTTGAGAGCAAAAACCCGTACCCAGTAGAGTTGTGCTCAGATGGCATTTAGGGGACTTTGGAGAGTAACTGTGAAGAAATAAGCAACTATAAAGACACTTGTATTTCATTAGTGTAACGTGATTCATCGCATGTTTATTCAACTATTTTAACTGTTTTGTTTAGCTATAAAATACAAAACCAACTAAGAATTAAGATATGAACTGTTAGAGTTTTTTCTTATCTTTGTGCGCAACTAGAAAAACAAGGAATAATTAACAATTTGCCGGAAACCGGTCACGAAAAGTTTGGAAATTCTCTATCTGTGCCTTTTCCAATAGATTCCAGTAACGATAAACCAACCATGTGACTCTGGTACTATCTTAATCCAGGCCTTGTTCCATCGGGGCGAATTTATGCGGATCCTTGATCTTAATCCACTTCCTTTTCCTTTTAAACGGATCAGTTTTTGTACACTAATGACAGTTGTCCTTTTCTCAAGCTCTGGTATTTAAATAGATGGGTAGGGATTCTTGTCCACTGTTGTTTGGAAAAACTTGTTAACTGCTCTAAGACTTGTTCTCATAAATGGGAAAGATGTAAGGGCAATCTTTATTATCATTTTAAGGATATCATACGTGCACTCTGTACATCACGAACTGACTTTTGGTGAGACGGTTCGTCATTTATCTTAGTCGAATCGACTCAGTTTGGGTGTATTGGAGAAGTATAACCTTGTAAGGATTTCAAGATGTAATGAGAGTATTTGAACTGGTTGTAAATACAGCATGAACCTCTATTTAGTATTGACATTTTCACAAGAGGTTTACCATTAATATGTAATTTTTTGGATTTGTACAAAGAAAAACGTTTGTCTGATATTTGGACCTTCATTCCTTTAGCTTCACTTAAATTCCTTATTTTATTGTTGAATAACTACAGCTGATTGTAATGAATAAATGAAGCCATTTTTTTTTAACTTACAGTGTAGTTAAGAAAGGAATAATTAATTATTTTTTCATTCTGCTCGTGAAAAATTTTTTTTTGGCTAGTAAAAATGACTTTCGGGCTAGTAGATGTTGGTTACAGCTTGCCCGAATTAATTTTCTTTGCACCCTGCAACGGCTTTCAAAAAAGAAAATTTAGCCATGAAAAAGAGAGAACAAAACAATAAATCTATCATTCTGTTTCCATCAACTTTGGCAAACCGCGAAACCATTGTTGCCAAAACAAGATATTTCGCAAACCAGCGACCAATAAGCGCCAAGTAATTTTGCCCTCATTAAAGAAAAAAGCCCTCCCTCGTGAGCCAATCAGCACCGAGTAATTTTGTCCTCTATGTAATAAAGTACATAATTAAAATGGTGTAGTTCAAATAGAATAAAATAGAAATCACAAAAAGCTGTACATGATGAGACAATAAAAAATAACAGCTTTTAAAAATTTTTAAAGCAAACGGGATAATTTTCAGGAGCAAATAGCAAAACATTCAATAAAATTTGTCAAAGGCTGGAACTTAAACCGTAAAAGAAAACTTGACAAACTATCTTATTTTAAAATTAGAAAAACTCAACCAGACTTTGAAGTGTTTTCACATGTCGGCGAGACAGGAGGTTACATAAACATCGCCATCTTGTAAACAGATGGTTTACATGTGACGTCATCAAATGCTAACTTCAAAACTATGAACTCTATGTAGTTGCATGCGCTTTTGTTGTTTTTTGGCTATATACCCCGAACATGTTTTCAAACGAAATTTCTTGTTTTCATTCACGTGTTGGAGATATCGGTAAGGACTCACGCATGCATCTAATGAAAATCAAGAGAAAATGAGTGAATATATATGTTTAGCAATGACGTTTTAGTTAATTGATTTTGGTAATTGTTGGCTTTTGAGAAATCTGGTAAATTAGCCCCCATGCTGGTAGACCACCAAGGTCCACCAATATGGCGGCACCATACAATTTATTGTACACACAGTGCATATTTAATAGCTTATATTTCAGTTGAAAATTATTTTATCTGGCTAAAACTTGGTCAGTTACGAATTTTTAGTCCTCTTTCAGAAAAATATAATTTTGTTTTAGGTAAACCTCTGAAAAAGAAGTCATTCCTTAGGTGAAAACCATCTATAAAAGTAAGATATTTGCATATTTTTGCTTCCTGTTTTCGCCACCATAACACAAACCAATTTCAATGACTGTAAATCCAGTATTCTTTAAATCTGGCAAATGGTTGAATTCTATTTTGAAAAATCAAACAGAAAAACCGAACACAAATGTGCTGCAAAGTGTTGCACAAGAAACCCAAACTTCAAACTTGCATGTTTGAAAGCGGAAACATTTCCGGATCCGTGTCAAAAAGCCGGCCAAATCAGTTGAGTGTATACTATGATAAAATATTTAATGACAACTTTCGCTAGACTAAAAGCTCAAAAAACCTTTTTTACTCATATATTCAGTGGTTTGAGTTTATTGATACTTAGCAGTTTGAATTTGAAAAATTCATTTTCTTCAAAACCCTCATTTATTCAAATTCCCAAAAGAAAACCTATTGTAAACTATTTTCGAAAATAATTTTTAAAAGGTTTTGGGCTTTGAAATGTTAAAGAAATACTCCATCCTTGTTTCTTGAATTCTCATTCTCTTTCTTAGAAGTACCAGCCCATCGCAAGCTGACCGCAATCAGAACAAACTAGAGAGGACATCACACAACAATTAAAGAAACACGGACTGAATATTTCTATAAGCGCAAACCTCCTCTCCGCTGTTCTAAACCTCACGGACGGAACCATTATCCATACAGAAAGCACAACAACGAAACTCTCTACACCGACACCAACTCCAACCATCCAACAACAACAACAACACTTTATTTCACCCCACAATATACAAGAAATAAAAATTTATAACAATAGTATAGATAATGATAGGGGCACTGGCTGCCCGAAATAACCTAAGAGTTAAAAATGCCAGGGAGCCATCCACTAACAATAATAAAACATCTACCAGCAGCCATCGGCTGACGGCAATGCGTAACTTTCAAACAAGAATTGCTGAACACTGTGATCCATCGTACAATTCCGAACCAGCAAGGCACTTAAAGAATTATCCATCACAAACTTTCTCATGGAAAGTTTTGTTTCCAGCTCCTGGTTATATCAAGCGAAAAATTATAGAAAGCCTTTTCATTAAACAAAGGACTTCTTCTTTAAACAAACAAGTAAATTGTTTCATTGCCCAACTGTTCCCTATGGGAATAACTTAAGTCAACTTAAATATATGCTTAATGCAGGTTGCTGTCACTCCTGAAGATGACTTTTAGTCGAAAACGTTTGAGTTTGGTTTAAACAAAAGGGCGGAATTCAATTCCAAACATAGGATCAAATACGATTCATAGACCTTCTGGCATCCGTCATTTTTTATTTTATTTTTTATTTCCGTAGGGATCATAGGTTTCAATATGTTATTTTATTCTGGCCACTTATTTTGATTGATATTTTTATTGTAGTTTTACTCACAACATACCTGTAATAGT
>JANCMA020572163.1:0-19823 GCA_024336925.2 Zoanthus solanderi
CCAACTCGGCCTACGGCCTCGTTGGTTATATATATCAGCTCATATCCGGCGCGTCCTCGAACAATAACTGTTAAATATGAAAGGATACAAAATATTTTATGCATAAAGCATATCTCAATAGTGTATAAATCAATTAATCCAGTTTTGATCCGGGTTTATCCCCTTAAACGGGGGTGGCTGGATTTACCCCATTCTAACAGCAATCTTTCCAACCCCCACTCTACATCTCGCTCGATTCATGGCATCCTCCTTCTTCAAACCAACACTCCTGCACTCTTTCTCCACTTGTACCTTCCACCTCTTCTTTGGTCGTCCTCGTTTCCTCTTGCCCTTTACTTTAAACTCCAACGCTTTTCTTAAAACATGTCCATCATCCCTCCCTAACATATGCCCGAACCATGACACTCCATTCGCCTTTGCCACATTCCCCACAACTCCAGATCTCTCGATCTGGAGCCTTACCACCAATTGCAGTTTAAAGTCATACCCAGCACATAGTCATACCAAGGACATATAAAAATTATATAATACATAATAAATTATATACCTTTTCACCTCCAAATTCCTTTGCTCGCTCTTTAGCAATGACAATCATATTTGAGGATAAATCAACAGCAAGAACACTGACTTGATAATTCTGGTTAAAATCAAGATAATAATTTTATAAGATATATAAAGATATATAATAATAATTATAATAATAAATATTAATAATGATGATAATGCATGATAATAATGACTTTATTTAGGTGCCAACTCTTATAGCTGGCCAAAGGCCTACTAATTGGAGACACCATCTTTACCACTCTATTAAATAAAGTGGATGGAGACCTTTCACATGACAGTCACACACATAGACACAGATATGTCTTCAATAGCTTATGGTTTAACATCCTTATCCAAGAAGCCATGAAAATCTAACCATCTGCAGATGTTAGAGTACAGGCAGCACCTTCGCAATTATTTTAAGACCCTGAGTGTTATTCCGGCCGGAAATTGAACCAGAGCCTCCCCCACAAGAGACTGGCACTTTACCAACTAGGCTAACCAGATGTATCGATCTGCTGAAAATTTTGAGTGTATTGGGGAAGTCAGCCTATAGGAGAATCTTTGTTTACATTTTTGGCTCATTAGCATATGGGATTTTGGGAGTCTCTGTCAATACCTGGTTGGGCTACAAATCAGAAAGTACTGAATATTGGAAGAACAAGATAATACTACTGTAAGCTCTCCAGCAATTTTGAGTCCGATATCTCTTATAATGTGTATTTGGCACAGCTTTAAAAACTCAAAATTTTACAGAGTTTAGATGAGCTCATTAAGTGTTTTGCCAACCAGCCAAGCAGCAAGTTTTAAAAGTTTCTCTAAACATCCAAAATGTTATCATTTTTGTGTAGGGAACGAAGGAAAACTGTTTAGAAATAGTTTCGCTAGTTCTGTTGTTTGTTTGCTTTGTAAACTTTTGAGTTATAAAGATTTTCAAAACTTGCTGCTAGGCTGGTTGCTGGAGAGCTTAGTGTTATCTTGTTCTTTCAATATTCAGAACATTTTGTCTTGCTGGGTAGAGGAACACAATTCGTAGTCAAATGCAAACAAATGACGTCACAAAAGATTTGCCTTTTATTTGTACAAATTTTCTTCTGTAAAATTCTCTTTGGGAAACAGTATTTTTCTATATCAAACTTACAAGCTCAAATATCCGATGGCCAGCGAGCCACCCTGACTTATTATGAACAACTCCAGTCGGCCAGCGTGCAAGACAATCTAAACCTTAAGAACCCAGACGTTAAACTTTAAAACTCCTTCAATTGATAAACTGTCTTTCAGCAAACCAAAAAGTAAAGCAATTGATAGACAATCTAGAACCAATAAGCAATCGTGCCAAGTACGGTTGTATCATGTAAGTTGCTCAATCAGCCGGCGTTCGGGTGAGCTTGCTGTGATCTTTCAGCTAGCAAATCAACTAAAAATCGTGAAAACACCGGAGAGAGGATTCGTTTGCAGCTCAACTGTTGTGCCAAACTGGATTCTTCAACTTCCAATCAGAAAAATAGTGTTTGAAAATTGTATTTACGTTTTTTGTCTACTTATTACATTTTTATCTCGCTCGTTGGCACCTAGCGATAGCTACTGATAATACAGATATGTATATAGGATTAAAAAAGGATTCTGCCACGAAATCCTTGTTTCCATCAGTTCTTCCCTTTCCTGGACTTGGAAAATTTGTTGCATTCAAGTTGTAGCAAATACTATCGTATGGTCCTTTTCGTATGACAAGGAAATATAACAGAGTCAGGAGATAATTAACTTATGTTCACGATTGGTAGCTAATAAAAGTAAGATATACACCAAAATTTTCAGTTTTTTAAACCTTGAGTTGTTCATTATTCAACCATAGACGACGGTTCATGAAACATGCAACGACTGAAACATTTCTATCAGGGTTAAGAGGGACTTCAATCACGAATCGCGCGCTGATTTGTTACAACTTCACGCACAACGGCAAACAAATCGGGTAACACGCATCATATTATTTTTTTCCTTTTTTTACAAATCACGCAGCTATTTTTAGGCCAATTGCGCATCATGCAAAACCTCTACACCACCCTGTTCTATATGAAGCGATACAACTTTTGGTAACAAACTCTCTGCTAAACACAACATACCTCACATAACAACAACATACCTAGACTGGTCACTTAGTGCAGCAGATGGCCAAGGAGTATCAACGTAAGTTGCCTAGGTATTCAAAGTGCACCTACACCAAACGTTTGTTTTTTTGCGCTAAAATAAAAAAGCGTAATTTTTGGAGTAGTTTGCCACAAAAATTTGTTGATTTGGTGAAATCCTGCATATAAAAATCGGTAAAATCCCTTCATCTTAAAGTGACAAAAAAAAAAAAAAAAAAAAAAAAAATAAGAAAAACCAAGGAACGGGTGTGGGGAAACGGGACAGGTTGCGGGGGGTTTTCCCCACTACCTTTAATGGCCAAATCTACTCATGGGACCCCATGGGAAGAGCCGGGTAGAGGCATACAAATTCGAAGGGCCTAGCTGAAATAATACTTTATCGCAGGTATGTCAATGATATGTTTTGCTTATGTAACACTGAAAAAGACTCTCTAGAATTTTTAAATCATTTAATTATATCAATGGAAGCATCCATGCATACGTCTTACAATGGAAAAAGAGGCCAATCATAAATTGCCCTATTTGGACATCCACATAGATAATTCAAACGTTAATCTCGAAGCTCAAAAAACAACAGTTTATCGTAAGAAAACCTTTGAAGGAATATTCACGAATTTTCTGAGCTTTTCACCCAAAGCATGTAGGGTCGGTTTGATCAAAACCCTGATAGATCGTTTATAGTTTGGAAAAGTTTCTCTAGAAACACTCTTCAAACGAAACTAGATTTTCTTTATGTAGTTGTCCGGCCAACTGAACTAAGTTGGGAAAAATTACACTAAACAAATTATAGGATAAACATAAACTGTTTGCGATTTTCATTTCTATCAAACTTATGGTCATTTTCTTATTACTATATTAGTAAAAAATAAAATCTAAAAACTGTTTTAATTTTCGTGAACCGTGAATTTTCAATTATATTTCCTGTTAACTGTGCAGACTATTTTAATGAAGCTTTTACTTCTAAGAACTCGGGTAATTCCAACAAAAGCGATGAAATTTGTTATTACAAACTACCACACATAAGTAAATTTTCTACAACAGCGCAGTCAAGGGTTCAAAGCCTCACAAAGAAATTCTGTAAGGAATTAAAAATCAAATTAGTATTCAGCATTTACAAAATTAACTACTACATGCTCAACAATGTGAAAGACACGATCCCAAGGGAACTCAAATCATACTTAGAGTACAAATTTACTTGTGCAAAATGTAATTCTTGTTATGTCGGGGAAACTGGCCAGCATTTCGGTATACGTGTACAGAGCAGGTAAAGTTTCCCTATTGGCCCATACTATTGTTTAACCATACGAAATAACCCTTACCAGACCCTAATATACGCGGGAAACTGCATGTATCAATAAGTATATATGAGCCAATACAGAAATTATGCTCGGGAGCAGCTCAAGGGTATCTAGTCCTCATATATTTACAAGCACTTCGCCAAATTTCCTGAATGTAACGATACCTGCACAAGGGAGTGTTTTCAAATAATAGATGCATATCATGCCAATGATCAAAACAGGTGCTGAATGCAACAGGTCACGCACGCACTTGAACTTGACATTTGGCTTATAGCTTAGGTTATTCATACAATACTTTCTATGCTATCTTTGTTTTCTATTTAATATAAATAGATTTATTAATTAGGTTTATTACCACACTGACGATGAGGGTTGTCTCTCGAAACATGTCTTTTCAATAAAATGAATGTGAAGATCAAAATCAAGAGTGTCGTCTACGTTAGAAAGATTATAACATTGATATTGATATTGCTAGTGATATTGTTAGTGATATTGACATTGACATTGATAATGTTGATGTGGATATTGGTAAAATGATGTTTCGACGTTTCGAGGTCATTCTGACCCATTAGCAAGTCATGCAAGTATACTTTTAATATTTAAAACAGGAACATAATAGAAGTCAAAGCATTTACATCGATCTGTTGCTTTTCCTGTTTGGAAGAGTTTTTAAAATATACATGAAAATCTACACTGTGTGTAATACAAGGCACGTATCGCCATCTTGGCGAGGTATATGGGAAGAGAGATGTCCAGGTCATAAGCACCTGCTCCAAATACGGCGACACCCTTTAGAAACCAAATAACCAGGTCTTATAAAGATGTATGGCTATATGTTATGTATGGCCTCCTTAAAACGTTTTAGCTTAGTTATTTGTTAAGAAATATAATTACCTAAATGCTGAAGGTTAATTTATTATCTCTGCACAAATCTTTTTAAGAATTACTTAAGCATTAACATATTCATTTTACAGCGTTATATTACACGTTATTATATGTTATTACATGTTACTGTTTGTTAAATTGAATCTGCTAAAATAAACAAACAACGTAAGACAAGTCATGGGACAACCCCAGGGAATATGACCAAAAATTTCACAGGCATTAAGAAATGTAATACCAAGTTTGATTGTTTACTCTACAAAATACTGTTATTATAAAAGCAAAATTCATCTCTAAACATACAAACAGGTTCCCGGAGGGTCAAACTTCTTAAGTTAAATCTAAAATTAGTTTACTTTATTTTGCCAGATTCAATTCAAACAATGGGGTCAGAATGACCTCGAAAAGTTGTTAACTTTTTATAATTTCTTTCATCAAGCTTTGGTAACGATGTCATCCCTGAGACAATCCAGACCTTGGCGTTTAGACCGCAATTGAGTGACCTTATCACTAGAATGCTGGACACTAAAGAGGATGTCTCCGTGAATAAGACCATGTCCGAGATGATCAAGTTCGAGTCCAGGCTGTCTCCACACCCATGCAGGCGCCCATTAAATCGAGGCCGCTACCGCAATTATTCGGGAAACTCGTGGGAAAACCAGTAAGGAGCCGTAGGGATTGCAAACTAGAAAGCGTTGGGTAGTCTCTACCTGGGTCGTTCACTGTTTTGCGTGTGGCAAAGCTGGACATTTCCAGAGACATGCATTGCCCCAGTCTTAACTCTCAATTGAAGAATCGAGAGACTGGACCTACGGTTTAAAGTCCTTATCCGAGAAGACTCGAAGGTCTAACCATTTGCAGATATTAGAGCAAAGGCAGCACATTCTCCTAGATTATTTTTAGACCCTGAGTGTTGGACCGGCTGGGAAGGACGAAGCTTCGGAAGTTTTGTCATTCATTAGGAATAGAGTATATGCGCGGGCTTTTCTAAGATCCTATAAGAATACTTTTGCCGGTCAAGCTATGAATCCATCTACCCTTTACCCCGTGAGTTTCCCAACAGTAACTTCTTCGATATGAAAAAAGAGTTCGTTACTTCTACTATTTGTGATAGAGATCAAAAGGGCTCTCTATTGTTTTGGGGTTTAGTTGGTCAAGTTAATCCACCCCATTTGGTCACACCCATAACAATGAAATCCACTAAACCTTTATGTGCCATAATGAGAGGTTCCTCAACCTTTGAGTCCACGATCTGCTTTTCATTTAAAATATATACCTCGAATCTGTTTACGACCAAGAAAATCCACGCTCTTGGAAATCTATCTGTCCTTGCTGTAATTCATCTCGCAGTCTCACCGCCAGTATCCGTTGCTGTTTTTAATCTTGTACGTAGTTTTTAAAATATTTGTTTTTCTTTTTATTCGGGGACCACAGTAATTGGTATCTGCTGTTGTGGCAACCCTGCCTGACTATATTCTTTTCTTTTTTCGTTTCATTGTTTTGTATGTATATGTATATTTCATCGTTTGGTTCCTTTTGTATATATATTATGTATTTATTATCAGGCGAAGCTAATGAAATAAAATAAAGTATTTGACCTTTCTAGCTATGTAGGCCATGGGCACCACCAAACCGTCTGCGATGATAAAAGTGGTTACAACCATTTACTGCTAACCCCGCACTCCCTGACCAACCCTGGAGCTCTTTGCTCTCATGACATCGCCTACTTATTTTCCCCATTGAACCCTTATCGATCCAGCTCTCCACTTTCTACGCTTATACGGCCGCCCATTTACTATTGGTGTCCTAGACATTTTTCCTTGGGGTTTTGTTAACCTCTAGTCAGCGGTCATGTATCAGATGCGGTACTTCTTGGTTCTAAGATTCATGAGTATATTTATTTTTTACTCGCCAAGGAATATTCGTTCCTATGCCCCTCCGTTGGGATCTCTGGGTGTTCAGAATGTAAAATGCGTCGTGTCTGATCTAGAATTTCCTTTTGTTACTTGTGTAGGGTACCCCGTATGTATGTCGCCCAGCCTGGATGTGCCTCGCTTACCATTATCCCAATAATAACGCGCCAAATTTTGTCAACTATGCGGAAATGGGCAAGCATTACCCTCCTGCAGCGAAGATTCAACAACTCAAACCGCTAAAAGACCAAAATTGGCCTCCTAGCTATCGACGGAAGAATAGTGGGACTAGAGTCAGCTCAAAATTCAACCTGCTGCGGGAAACAAAAGTCACAGTTGGAATAATAACTCCAAAATTGTTTGGGCGTGCTGAATCCCCCCAGACCCTTTTTTCATGCACTCCTTAAAACATTACTCCCTTTCTTTTGGTAATGCTTGCAAGTTTTTTTGGTCCAGAAGCTTTAGCATTCGTAAGGGCTCCACTCGGCTTGCAGCGGTCAATTTCAATTTTACAGTAGAGAAGTTGCGTTTCATTTTTAATGGAATTGACCGAACAGGGGAGTGGAAGTCATCGCTCCGTAAAGCAGTACCTTAATTCAATTGAATTAGAACAATCTTTGGCAAGAACCTCACCCCCCCCCTCCTCCTTTCTCCGACAATCCACGCAATTTTTCTTCGACAGGTTTAAGGAAATTCCACTCCACCTGCGCGCTTTGCTCACTGACTCATCTCATTCAGCCTCTAACAAGTATATTGTTGCATGTGATTTGAACCCAGCCATCTGCCAGGTTCGTAATCCCTTAAAATCTTTGGAGACGGGACCGTTTACTGTTTTCAAATTGGAGCGGCAATCCTGCTTAGCATACAAGGCGCACCTAAGAAAAATATTGCAAAGTACTTCGGATGGTATTCCACCAAAATAGTGGATCGATACGCGCGGATTGACAAAGTTCTCGCGGTATGTCACAATGTGCTACAAAGCGGAACCATAGAACTATAGAGCAGGCAAATGGTCTCTGGCATAGAAACTTTGGGTGTCGAATTTCAGAAACTTAATAATCTGGTTGGCTTTTTGCCATTCTTTTCTACGTTGACGAGTTCCAATTTCTGGAATAGGGGGCTAGCCTTGGGTTCGGAACCTATGATACGGGGGTTTGGTTTGGTTCCAAGTTACGGAGGTTTGGTTTGGTTCCAAGTTACGGGAGTTTGGTTTGGTTCCAAGTTACGGGGGTTTGGTTTGGTTCCAAGTTACGGGGGTTTGGTTTGGTTCCAAGTTACGGGGGTTTGGTTTGGTTCCAAGTTATGGGCGTTTGGTTTGGGCAGCGAGAGGTACCTGTACGACCTCTCGCTGCCCAGGAATCGGTCTCCGCTGGAGGACTCGCATTTTCCCGTAACTCTCATTGTACGCCTAAGGCTAAGTCCATACAACTGGGGGAACCTGGAACAGATCACTATTCTAGGAGCAGAGACAGCGATATTTGGTGGCCCGTTGGTTAAGTGAGATGCCGAACGTTGTTTTGAATACTGCTAATATATCACTTCAGTAATTACCATTAGTTCTGGCAATTATTTATGGTTGCTCCATTGACTAGCTGTAGTCCCCCCCCTATGCTCTTATCCCTTCCCCCACTCCCACCCCCTTCTTTTCGCTTTATTGCTCCTTGTGTCTCTGGCTCACAGGTTTACGGAATTGCATTCCCCCGTAATTCTCACCGTGAGCCTACGTGTAGTTAGGGGTGCTTAGAATTAGAATAAATAGCGATTGAGTTGTACGTCCCTATTTTTATTGCAGCAAGTAAATTAAAAAATTGGTTTGAAAAATACACATTTGAAATAACACCGGCCTGAACTTGCTTGATTTCTTCCAGTAAAACTTTTAGTTAAAATCCTAAAATATAAAAAAAGATGCGTAGGGATTTCTTTTTTGGTTAGAAAGCTGCCTTACAAACAACCTTTTGCTATCAAAAAACAAAAACTTGACAGTTTTATGCATTTAAAACTCTACCATATCCTTTAAAAATTAAAAGATGGCTTAGCCGTAGGGAATCAATATGAACGGAAATGTACTTATTTCAAACTTACTTAGCCCATTTTTGTTTTTCTACGGCATAACATGCAACAGTACATGTGCTGTATAATCTAGAGGTGAGTCGTTTCTGACATCACTGATTACGATCCTCTCCCAATGGCAACGGATAGGTTATGAGCCAAGACGAACAAATAAGGCTTTTAAAAGTCAAGAAGGATTAATTGGTTTTGTCAAGGCAAGAGAAAAACGATTTCTTGTTTCGCGTCAACACCCACATGGGTATTGCCACCGCATGGAAAATTTTATTATTCATTATTTTTTGATCAAGATTCTGGTCACAAACTTTGGTTCGAAAAATCTTTTGAAAGCTGCCTTTGCAAGCAAGCTGTTTCTATCAAAAAGCAAAATTTGACAATTTTTTGCATTTAAAACTTTACCATAATCTTAAAGAATCAAGAGATGTCATAGCCATAGGGCATCAACATATGAACGGAAAATGTATTTACTTTAAACCCACCTTAGCCCATTTTGTTTTTCTACGGCATTACATGCAACAGTACATGCAGTCGTTTCTGATATCACTGACTACGATTTTCTCCCATTGGCAACAGGTAATTAATGAGCCAAGACGAACAAGGCTTTTAAAAGTCAAGAAGGATTAATTGGTTTTGCCAAGCCCAGCGAAAAACGATTTCATGTTTCGCGTCAGCGCACGCATAGGATTTTTCCACCGCATGGAAAATTTCATTATTCATTATTTTTTTGAAAAACAAAGATGTTAATAGTTGATCAAGATTCTTGTCACAAACTTTGCTTCGAAAAGCATTTTGAAAGCTGCCTTTGCAAGCAAGCTTTTCCAATCAAAAAAAAAAAGAATTTGACAATTTTATGCATATAGCCTTTATGAACCCAAAAAATGACATAGCCATAGGGCATTTTTATATGAACGGAAATGTACTTATTTCAAACTCACTTAGCCCATTTTTGTTTTTCTACGGCATTACATGCAACAGTACATGTGCTGTATAATCTAGAGGTGAGTCGTTTCTGACATCACTGATTACGATCTTCTCCCAATGGCAACGGGTAGGTTATGAGCCAAGACGAACAAGTCTTTTAAAAGTCAAGAAGGATTAATTATTTGGCCAGAAAAAAAACGATTTTATGTTTCTTGTCAGCGCCCGCAAGGGACTTTGCCAGTGCATGGAAAATTTTATTGTTCATTATTTTGTGAATAACGAAGATGTTATAAATCAAGATTCAAACATTTTGGTTCGAAAAGCCTTTTGATACTAATGAGAGTGCGCTAGACTCAGTAAAAATATATCTATAAGGAGAGATTTCTCTTTGTAATTCCATGCGACATATTTGCATTTGCTGCGTGTTATTATATAATTTTTTTTTTAAAATTCTTCTGATATCATTTCTGATTTTAACAATTAAGTGATTTTGTGACATAACAAACCATATAAACCCTCAAAGAATATACTCAGTCTCTGGGTGTATTAATATTATTGATCAAAAGATACTTTCTCTGCCCTATTTTCTTCAATACCAAGGCTCCTCTTAACTACAGCCGGCCACAGCTTTATCAGTTTATGCCTTCAAAACCGCCAAACTACACGTTTTTTTTTTATAAGAACAACTTTATAAGAGCAATGAGGCTCAATTTGGCCGAAAATTAAAAGCAGTTTAAGAACAAGCTCAGGCCGAGGCTGAAAAAAAAGTAAAAATGTTTCTAGTTGAAACTTTACTGAATCTTGTAATTTACGTTTGCAGTGTGCACAGTAAAAACACAGAAGCACCGTTTCTATTTAATATAATTGTCCCAAATGATACACGTATACAGACAATCAGCATTGTTTTTCAATGTCTTGTCTTTTTGTTTTGATTTATTACAATTTCAAACTGCTCACAGAAATAATGTGAAAAACAAATTAAGAACAAATTGAGGCTGATGCAAAAGTTGCTGCTTCTTATATAAGAAAAGTATGTAATCCATAGTTGAAAATTAATGAATAATGAAAAACGAAAAATTCCCTCACTAATTTTCTAAAAGTGGCTGACCGAAAAAGATTGAATCAACTTTCACTGACCTAAGGAGTTGCACGTTGGAAAACGTGCGCCACGAACAAACTGATTACAGAACTAGAACCACGATATATATATTAACAGGAGAGCTAATTATTTCGCAAAACTATTTGAAATGCAAAGCATTTGTTTTTGTAACTGTATACTAAGTTTGGGGCACGTTTGGTAATGAGGCCAAAAATTTCAAACAAAGTTTTACCTTTTATAGACAGCTGTTTGTTTTTCTAAGTCTTTAGACTGTATTGACACTATGACCGACATCTCGAGAATGATTGAAAACAATGAAATTCTTTTTTGGCCTCCCTTCGTTTTCTTTCAACAAGCTTTCTCGCTATTTAAGATACTGATTTTTGTAGTACTATGTATAATTAGAAAAAAAAATCTTAGATTTAGAAAAAAAGTCAAACAAATTAAAACAGGATTGACAAACAAAATTTCGCTATGCTTGGAATTTACGACGATAAAACTTATAGCTTTAAGAATACTCGTCTTCTACACAGCTTCATTGGCTGTTCGAGATTTGTGGTTGTGATGTTGTAATGTTTTCATTTTTAACAAGCAAAAGGCAAAATGAGAATTTTGTGGGAGGACGTTATTAGGAGAAACACATCATTTTACTAGGATTGACAAGAACAAGACAGATATTGCTATTGCTTTCAAAGAATTTCCGTTTCAAACATTGTGTATAACTTGTTGATATCTCTCTAGTAATATGAATTTCGTCTTTTGTGGCAGAAAAACTTATAAAGCCTGTTTTGAGTAACCGTTTTGAGTAGTTGGTTGAATATGACATGAATTTTGTTGTACTGAACTTTTTCTGCGGAGAATCTGGAATTTACATATGCCATGCGAGGTCACGAGACGGCAGACGTTAGATACACACCTTCGAGCTATAAAATTATAATGCTTGCTAATACGAAGTAATATTTTTTTCTGAACATTAGAATTTGATAAATAAATTCTTTCTGACTATTAAAATTTGTTTTGCTTTGAATTTTTGACAACATTGACGTCTGAATGAAATTTGACTTGAGATATTCAAATTAGTTGAGTATGTACATGGTTATGTTTAATTTGCAAATTAATAATATGGCTGGTTTTGTGAAACGGTATATAGCGGCCACACGCGCAAAATTCAGAGTTTTATCAAGCTAAAAGCGTTTTTAGAGGCCCTTGCTTCACCGACAATTTAGATCTTTGCTTAAACTGTTTTGTCTATTGACTAAAAATGACCAAAGTTTACCTCGGGTCAGATTGAAGCAGTTCTCGCCAGCTAAGCGTTTGTCGCGTGCGAGAGAACACGCGAGAGATAGCAGCGTGACTTATTGACGTCATTTCATGGTAGCACTGTCCAATCGCATGAAACTATGTAGCCACCTGAAAATAGCGCAGTAATTATAAAGCTGAACCAAAACAAAACAAAAACAAATCATTCCCGGTGTTCTTGGGCTGCAATTTTGATATTATATGAGAACGTTTCTCGGCCTGAATTTAAATTTGTAAATGTGAGGAATCATTTGGGTTGTTTTAAAGATCGAGGGAGCCGATTTTCTGAGCGGCAACAAAATCTGATATTCTCCTCAGCTTGGCAGCCGCTCTTAATCGAATGGATGAAGTTGACCTGGGATCTATTTAAGATGTCGAACCAGAATCCAAGTCTTTCTGAAGATTTAAAGAAAAAAGTTCGATTTGCCGATATCAGTGGTCGACAACTCGTCTTCGTAAAAACAATTACACCTTGCAATAGTCTAGAAGACTTGCAACAGGAAAGCTACAACAGCATACATCCGCAACTCAAAAGGAGGCATGGGTCACATTGCCTTTCTAAACACCTTTTTTCCCGATTTTCTCCGCCACTGTATGACGAAAATTTTACCGAGAGACTAAAAAAGCAAAAAGTTTGCCTCGAAAGTGTTGACGCATCTAGTTCCATGATAACTGGGATTGTAGCCGTTGAAAATCTTGCGTTTCAGAAAGAGATACAAGTGCGCTACACGCTTAATAAGTGGTGGTCCTTTCAAGATATCTGGGCTGACTATGTCCCCTTCTCAAGGAGCGGCGACACTGATAAATTTTGCTTCCGCATCGTGCTTCCGTTAGACTTAGAAGTTGGGCAGCAAGTAGAGTTTGCAATCCGCTATCGTGCTTGTAATAAAGAGTTTTGGGACAATAACTTGGGTAAGAATTATGTTATTGAAGTCCTCCACGACTTTCCACCCTTCAATCTATTCATTGATAAAGATTGTTAGAAAACAGAAAGACATAGAAAAAGATATAGAACAAGACATAGAAAAAGACATAGAAAAAGATATAGAAAAAGACATAGAAAAAGACAAAAGTCTGCTTATTTTCAATTCTTAGCCTCATTTGTTTTTTGAAGAACCAATTTTCTTAGTAACGTCTCAGTTTATTTACTGCACTTTTCATCAAAAATGTTAAAAGGTAGGCCAACCGAATCTGTTTTGTAAAAAAAATTAATAGAACTTTTTACGCTTTTTTATTTTGTACTCATATTTAGCATTTCAAATATTTTTATTAACTAAAGAAAACCAGAAATAAACATGTAACTGTAATTGCTTTTACAAACGTCGTTGAATTGTCGGAAAAGAAGGTTCATGTTTAAATAAATTATTATCAGTCGATTTTTGCTTTTTTAACTTCTTGTTCTTCAATTTCATTTAGATCTACTTCCCCTGTTTTCAATCTCCATCTCTGTTTCCATCTCCTTTTTCTCTTCATCATGACCATATTACTGTCATAGTTTAATCTCTTCTCCATTCTTGTCCTTCTTTGCATCCACACTCTCTTTTCCTTGTTGTCATTCTTCTCCTTTCTCATCTTTATCTCATGGTTACCTTCAGGTATGACCAACCTTTTTTGACTTCATTCCCGTACACTTTTAAGATCAGATGAAAACGTGTTACGATTGTAAGAGTTAGCACAACATTTTACTGAAAAAAGTGAGCTAAATTTGATTAACAACGTCTAAAGAATAAACTATTCTATGCCGGATTCTAGGACACAGTGTACTGGGTAACAAATGTAGTTTTGTATTATTCGCTGGGCAAAATTCCTGCATTGCTTGACCTCATGGTAACCTACAGAACTTAGTACTTTTCATTCGGTGGAAGTAAGAGAGATATAAGGTTTGACTGAGGGAACTGTAGCATTTGTATGTTATCCTAACAATACAGCAAACTGAAACCTATTGCACTTGCAACTGTCATTTTTTTTAACAAATAATGTTTTCTAACTGCATTGCAAATCAAATGATTAAGCTTATTGGTCCACTACGAAGGGCAAAGTCTCCAAGGTCCAAACAAGTTTGTTTGTATTTTGTGTTTTCATCTTTATGCTGGGCTGAAATAATTTTCCCTAACTCAAGTTCTTCTTGCCTATGATCAAGACAATCTTCAAGCACTTATTTTCATATTGTTAGTTGTACTATTTTTTTTGTTTTCTTTTTCTACTTCATTGATATCAGCTTAGCTAGACACCATAGCACTTTCCAAGAGGCCTTGTTACTTTCAAAATAGCTAATCTTAACCAAAGAAGCTAATGTCAGTTTCACGAGGTAGGATCACTCTGAGTCTGTACAAATGTTTTTTCATCAGTGTATATAATTGTATCTCATGTCTTTGTTAGAGTTTAATTAGTGTGCAAAACGAATTTGAGTTTTTAGTTCTTTTACCAGCACAAATCAATCACTGCTGCTGTGTATGCTAAACGGGTATAAACGGTTAGCTGTGAAAAAGAGAAAAACAAAGAGAAAGAGAAAAGAATCCAGCACAGAGAAAGGGATTTTATTAGCACAAAGTCACCGCCAGTATGCTCCCATTGCCTCTCTTTTATAGGCCCTGTGTGTGCTTTACTCCTGTTACCAAAGATCTTCCTCTAGCTGCACTACTCTAATGTCTTTCAAATCTAACAAGTTCTTTCTAACTTGATACTTCTATGCAAGATTCTAGCTGATATGTTCAACTACGTTCATTACTCGAAAGATCAACCAAGTAATTGCACATCTAGATAGCTAATCAACTTTCATTTTATGCTGTAAAAGCCATATTGCTTGACGTATTCAAAGTTTTAAACGAAATCCATATATCGCTTTGAACAAAAATACTAATGTCTTTCAACATTTTGTCTTGAAAACTTTCCATTTTCACTGCTGGTTTGTTACAGGAAAGAAGCTGACTTGCTGTTATATAAGTTGCAAAGTTGCACAGTCTGTAACATCTAGTCAATCTGATTTGTTTCTCATTGTGTCTCACTAAACAAGAACTCCCTAATTCGTTTATTTATTCCCATATCTCTTAGCTGCACTGTTAATTCTTCTAACCGCATTAGATATAAATATAGATAACTAAACAAGATGTCGTGCCTCGTAATGTTTAAACAATTTTTGTTTTGCTGTGAGTTTTTAAAGGAATTCAGGCATTGTTTTTTTGAAAGATAGCAACTATGCTAGCTGTTTGTCTTGAACACAACTACACTTATTGCTGCTGAAGTAAGCAAATGAAAATGATCTACTTATTATTATCTACTTACTGATACTTTACAAAGTTTTAAATTTGATAGAGAGAAGAGAAAGGAAATTATACAGAATTAAAAAGTTAATTCTGGAGATGGTAACAAGGGGAGGCAGTAAATTGAGATAAAATGCTTCATGTTAATACTCACATTAATTAATTGCTTCCAGCTGGCTCGATTGATTTTTTTAAAATTGATCTCTAGTTAAAATCACTACTTCAATTTTTTATCACTGAAACTGTGTATAACAGACCTTATACGTAATTCTTCCCTTCAGTTTTTCCTAATTAACTGAAATTGTTTGACTAAGCGAGGGCATGCAAAATATCCCAAGTTCCAGGTTTTTTGCATGTAATTGTGTCAAGGTAAAGTCGTCAATCTAGAAGTGTCTGCGATGAAGGTTGGCAAAGCTAAAGATTGACTTCAAGCGGTGTTATTAAAGTTGTAAGTCCCACAGGTGCACAGCTCTAATAAGGGCCTGAAAATATGTTTTTATTCGTGCCTAACTATACTCTTTCATTAACTAGAGGAAACTTATTATATTCTCAACAATGCATAAAATATTTGCAACTCTTCAATTTTCTTTCTGACTTTCCGTTCTGTCTCCCAATTCTGTCAAACTTTCAACTAGGTCTGTGTTGCATTCAAAGTATTTTGGTTTTTAGAATTTTCTTTTAGTTGCCCAACATTGCTTTGGTTTAAAATAACAAAACTACTGTCAGCCATTTTGTTTCTTGTTTTCAAATTTGGCGCTTGCGGGTGTTTCCATAGCAACTTCCTTAAAGCACTCAATAACTTAAAATGCACTCTATATCCTGTTTATGCCTTCGCAATTATCTAATCAGAAAAGAGATATTTTGCTGAGAATATAATAAGTGTATCTAACAGGGTTTTCGTTTCTTAAAACTGAGTGCAATAAATTTAATCCATCAATTAAAACGCTATATATTTGTATCTTTATATAATTAGCCAATCTTTTTTTTGCTGTGAAAATTTTTCTAACTGACTCGGATTTCCTAAAAGGAAACCAGGCATTCCGCTAAGGCATAACTAACAGTAATGTATTACCAAACTTTCGTCTTTAAAACTTGTAAATGCTAAATGTAAAATATGAGCAGATTGCTTTGATTTAACTAGCAAATTTCAATAAAAACGGAGGAGAATACAAGACGAATTGATCCAGCAGATGGTATCATTGTGCAAGAAGTCAATTTCAAGAGAATATTAAATGGAAATGTTTACAAAACTTATCAACTAACCAGTTTAGTATAATTCTGAATAAAACTGCAACTTTCTCAACATCAATTTCACTTAATGACTTTATAAGAAATTGGCTTCTTGTGTAGCAACAGCTGTGGCAATATATTCAGCTTCACATGTAGACAAAGACACATCCTAAAATGGAGTCCAGTGATCAACACTAAGACTCTCAGAAACTGTGATAACTTGAAACAATCCATGATATAGCAAGTCTTGTACAAGTCAAAGCAAAAATCAAACTTACAATGTCCTCTCTGTATTTCTTTAATGGTTCTGCCTCCTCAGAAAAAATAAATTTCTGTTCACTTGGCAGACTTAGCTTAACATTCAGCCATACAATATCTTTCTAATACCTTGGTCAGGTATCTTTCTTGACTCATTTTTATTTTTCCTGATTCAACTTTAAAATCTACACCCAGAAATCTAGGAATTACTCCAAGGTCTTTCTTCTTAAATTTCTAAAACAATACTGCGTTTTACTTCCTCTAGCAAAGGTGTGCTGTTAGATGCAGTTACTATATCATCAACCCATATTAACACAATAAAAATGCTTTTCCTATCATGCTTTATATACATACATGGGTCAACTAAATTTTGTTTGAACCTATTTTTAGCAAACACATTATTCAGTTCAGATTTCCAGTTTCTTCCACTCGGCTGGAGATCATACAACGACTTGTTAAGTTTATAAACCAATTTCCCATTGTCCTTTTCTGGAATTCCATAACCTTCATCTTGTTCTAAAAAGATTAAATAAATCTTAAAGTCAATTGGTGCGTTAATATAGGCTGTCTTGACATCAAGTTGGTGCAAAGTTGGGTCAAGTAGTGCAAGCAAATTGCATTAAAACTCCTACTGATGTCATCTGTGTGGTTGGTGCATAAGTTTCAATCTAATCAATATCTTTAGTTTGGCTTTAACTTTGTGCAACATATCTTGCCTTCTGGGTTACGTTCCATCTGAACTTTCTTTAACTGCATATATCCATCTACATTCCATCCCACTGCTTGTTTACCTTCTAGCAAAGGGATGAGGGTACAAGTTTTATTTTCTTTAAAAACGTTCTGCATTTCATCATCCATGATAATTTTCCATTTTTCTGTATTCAGATGAATTGATGGTTTTAAGTATATGTCAGTGGGAGATCTTTAATTTTATGACAAAAGTCAACATTGACATAATCATGTTTAGTAACATTACAAAAGTAATATGGTGATCTCCTTTCTCTAACAGGATAATTTCTATTTGGTTTAGGACCAAGTTCGATTTGTTCAGCAATTTCATTTGTAGGAACAGCTCTAAAGTAATAACCATCATCACAGTTGGCTTCATGAGCATCTTCAGACGACCATAAAAACTCATTACTAAATACTACACACCTGATCTTCTTAATTTGATTCGTTTCTGGAAAGTACACAAAATAGACTGGGCTGTACTCGTCACAGCCTAAGATAAGTCCTTTCTCAGATCTTGGATCTAGTTTCTTCTTCTCTTGAGCATGAACATAACAGTTCAAAAAATGTTGATGTTTTAAACAACTGGCTTTACAGCAGCAACGGTCTCAATTTGCCATTACAGCATTTGTTGCGATTATATGAGGCTGTAAGGACTGTATATGTCCACAATTATTTGTGTAATTTGGCCTCAGTCAACAAATATGTACCATTTCAAATAAGGATCTCCATACTTTCTCTGCTGTTCCATTCTGATGCCGTACGTTTGGAGCAGACTTCTCATCTCGTATACCTGACTTGACTTGCAAGGTCTCAAGATTTTTCGAAATGAACTCCTTTCTGATATCGCTTCTCAAACAATTATATTTACCGATTTGAGATACATCAGCTAAGAAATATCAACTATTTGAATACCTTCCTAACTGCAGTCCAGTGCTCAAAAGTAGGACTTTGTGAATACTGTGTTAGTTTTGAAATAATCCATAATATATCAAGTGTTGTACAATGTCTTCTTTGTATTTCTTTGAATCAAATGATCTTGCATCCTCAAAAAAATTAATTTCTATTCACTTGGCAGTGACTTAGCTTTACACTCAGCCATACAATATCTTTCTAATACCTTGGTCAAATATCTTTCTTGAATCATTGTTGTTTTTCCTAATTCAACTTTAAAATCTACACCCAGAAATCTAGAAATTACTCCAAGGTCTTTTTTCTTAAATTTCTGAAAGAACACTGAGTGCAACATATCTTGCCTTGTGGGTTAAAAATCCATCTGAACTTTCTTTAACTGCATATACCCATCTACAACCCACTGCTTGTTTGCCTTCTGGCAAAGGGGTCAGAGTACAAGTTTTATTTTCTTTAAGAAAATTCTGCATTTCATCATCCATGGCAATTTTCAACCTATGGTATTCAGGTGAATTAATGGTTCTAGTATGTCTGGGGAATATAAACAAGTCAACATTGACATAAACATCATGATCATGTTCAGTAACATAAAAATAATCAAGTGATCTCCTTACTATCATAGGATATTTTCCATGTTCCATTTGTGATAAATCAACATTTTCATTCTAGGCACAGCTCTAAAGTAATAACCATCATCAAAGTTGGCTTCATGAACATCTTCAGACGCCCATAAAAACTCATTAGTAAATACTACACACCTGAACTTCTTAAATTGATTCGTTTCTGGAAAGTACACAAAATACGTTAGGCTGTACTTGTCATAGCCTAAGAAAAGCCGTTTCTCACATCTTCGGTCTAGTTTCTTCTTCTCTTGAACATGAGCATAAGAAACAATTTCAAAAAATTGTTCATATTTTGAACACTTGGCTTCACACCAGTAAAAGTTTCATAAGGTGTTTCATTCAATCTGGTATTATAACATCTGTTGCGAATATATGAGGCTGTTAGCACTGCATATGAACACAAGTATTTCGGTAACCAATTAACAGTTATATCTCCATGTTCGCTCTGTTGTTCCATTATTATGTTGTGAGTTTAGAGCTAACTTTTCTTATCGTATACCACGACTGGCGAAGAAGATCTCAAACTCTTTGATATAAACTCACCTCTGATATTGCTTCTCAAACATTTAACTTTACCGATTGGGAAACATCAGCTAAAGACTTCTTTGTAGCTTTTAATGTGTTACCCTTCTGTTTTAGGAA